>CAUYSK010051027.1:0-47998 GCA_963575035.1 Avahi laniger | reverse complement strand
TAGTCCCAGCTACTTGGGAGGCTGAGGCAGTAGGATCGCTTGAGCCCAGGAGTTTGAGGTTGCTGTGAGCTAGGCTGACGCCACGGCACTCGCCCCAGGCAAGAAAGTGAGACTCTGTCTCAAAAAAAAAAAAAAAAAATCACCAAAATCTCAGTAAAGAGTAAGGGGATGGGGGACCATTCTAGGTTAAAAGACAGTAAGAAAACACAATAACTAACTATAGTATGTGACTCTTGGTTGGATCCAGGATCCACCAAAAAAAAAAAAAAACTATTAAAGTAAGTTTGGACACCAATAGTGAATTTAAATATGAACCATGTATTAGATGATATTATTGAATTAATGTTAAGTAGTTGGGGTATAGTAATAATCTTGTGGCTGTGTAAGAGGATGTCCTTATTCGTAAAGGAAATGTATAAGTATTTAGGAGTAAAATGTTATGATGTCTGCAGTTACTTTCAGATGATTCAGGTGAAAAACCGGAAGAAGAAAGAAAGCAAATGTGGCAAAATCTTAATTAATAATGCTGAAGAAAAGAATATATGAGTATCCAATGCACTATTCTTTTAACTTATATATGAGTTTGAACATTTTTAAAATAAAAATCTGGCCGGGCACGGTGGCTCACGTCTGTAATCCTAGCACTCTGAGAGGCCGAGGCGGGTGGATTGTTTGAACTCAGGAGTTCGAGACCAGGCTGAGCAAGAGCGAGACCCCGTCTCTACCAAAAATAGAAAGAAATTAATTGGATAGCTAAAAATATATAGAAAAAATTAGCCGGGCATGGTGGCACATGCCTGTAGTCCCAGCTACTTGGGAGGCTGAGGCAGTAGGATCGCTTGAGCCCAGGAGTCTGAGGTTGCTGTGAGCTAGGCTGACGCCACGGCACACTCACTCTAGCCAGGACAACAAAGTGAGACTCTGTCTCAAAAAAAAACAAAACAAAAATAAATAAATAAATAAATAAATAAAATAAAATAAAAATCTGAGAAAAAAAGAAAAAAGAAAAAAATGACCTTAGAGAAAACAAGGATAACTCAGGGAATAAGAGAAAACCTTAGGCCGGGTGTGGTGGCTCACGCAGGTAATCCTAGCACTCTGGAAGGCTGAGGCAGGAGGATCAGGAGTTCGAGACCAGCCTGAGCAAGAGTGAGATCCTATCTCTACTAAAAATAGAATGAAATTAGCTGGACAACTAAAAATATATATAGAAAAAATTAGCCGGGCATGGTGGCGCATGCCTGTAGTCCCAGCTACTTGGGAAGCTGAGGCAGTAGGGATCACATGAGCCCAGGAGTTTGAGGTTGCTGAGAACTAGGCTGACGCCACAGCACTCTAGCCTGGGCAACAGAGCCAGACTCTCTCAAAAAAAAAAAAAAAGAGAGAGAGAAAACCTTAAAGAATATATAAGCTATTTTCAGAGAAATTTGAGAAACTATTACAAGCATAAAAAAAGAATGTAATGCTCTAAAATAAGAAAATTCAGTAAACAACACAGAGCTCTTAGAAATTAAAAATGTAAACATTGAAAAATAATTTCAGTAGAAGGATTGGTAGAACAGAAAATAGGCTTTAAAAAAAAAAACCAACAAAACAGAAAATATAAAAGAAAAGGTAAGAGCTATAGAGGATTAATTCAGGACTCCATCTGCTAATTGGCTGGGTTTGGGGCAAAAAATAATAAATAAATAAGAAAAATTTTAAAAATAAAAACAATTCAGGACTCCAACGCCTGACTAATGCTAATCCTAGAGACTGGGAACAGAAACGTATGGGGAGGGGGGCGTGTTTTCAAAATGTAAAACAAGGACATTTCCTAGAGTTGAAGTTATTTGACTCCCGTCCAAGATCCCAGAACAGTGAATGAAAAATAACTCCACCAAGGCATACCTACATCATCATCATGGAAGTTCAACATGCTGGGGACACAGAGATGGTTAAAGATTCCAGAGATACAAGCAAACACGCTATCATGTCACCTACAAAGGACAAGAGTCAGGTAGAGTTGTCAATACCTTTGCCAGCCAAGCCCGATGCTAGGAGCCCTGAGGGAGTGGGTCTCATCAGAAGGCAGCCTTGGTGGTGGGGATGCTGAGCGTCCCTCCTTTTTCACAAGACAGTGAGCTACCTGAGAGCAGGAACACCAACTTACTTATCTTTATACACCCCCCTCTTCTTTATGTCTAAAGTGCCATAAAGAATAGACACTCAGAGTTCCTTTACATAAACGGTGGTCAGTCTCTGTCTCCCCTTCTCTGTCTCATCATTTCCTTCCCTCCCATTTTCTGTTCCCTGCTTTCTCTGTTCTCTTATACATTCTGGAAACACTTATTGAGAAGCTCAGTGTGCTAACTCAAGAGCTAGCAAATGAACAAAGATCAGTGCTGGGTTGCAGGAGCTCCCAGCTATGAGGAGAGAGACACAACAGGGACATGGCCCTCCTGGGAGCTTGGCAGTCTGCCTCTCCAAACTGACAGCACAGAGCCCAGATGCACCTACACGGGAGTTTAATGCCCCTTTTCTTAAAACTGAATTAAAGATAAATTAAATTTTATATGTTTCCACTTATGAAATTTTCTACTGGGTCAGTGGTTCCCAAGAGAACAAAAGATTCCTCCTCAGTATAATGCAGGTAGAATTCCTGTGTTCCCTCCAACTGCTGTACCCTCCTCGCCCTGAGAGTGACTCTTTGGAAGGGGAGGCCACAGGATGCAGACCAGGCCTCATCAGCAACACTCTTCTCTGCTCAGATCAGAGCTGGACCTGAGGGTAACAGCAGGAGTGGCTCTGGGACCCCAGATGCCACAGAAGGGCTCTGCAGGGGTGAGGCGCCCCTGCAAACAATTCCCAGGGGAGTGTCTCCCTCTGGTGGCCATAAGAGGAAGCAGCTGTGCCTCGGCCAAGGACCTGGCCCACAAGGAGTTAAGGTTTCTCTCTCACACACACACACACACACACACACACACGCACGCACGCACGCACGCACGCACGCACACACGCACAAGCAGACCTTGGACCCTCCAGGCGTCAGAACCTTGATAATGCAGCTTAAGCTTCAGGATCCCTCCCTTGCACAAGCCCCTTCTAAGGCCAGGGAGAGCTCTCAGCAAACTGTCTGAAATGGACATATGTTTTTGCCAAATATGCAAAAGTAAGATTTTTTTTGTATTATTTTTCCTAAAAAAAGTCTCACAAATTATATAAGCTTTAGACCCCACAAAGCCTATATCTGACCCTGATGGTCATGCAGGAGCCACTTTGCCTGAAGCACTCTGAATAGACTCTTTAACTGAAAATGTCCAGGGCCCCACCCCCACTCACCTACCCCTCACCAAGGCCGCACAGAGAGCAGTCTGTGCAGGGGTCTAAGACATGGGTTCAGGCAGATGTAGATCTGTATCTTACTCTGTCACTCACTAGCTGCGTGGGGAGCCTGGGGGAGGGGCTTTGGTTCCCTGCCCTCTCCTCTCTCTGGGAGCCCCACTCTGTGACCATAAAGGCTTCTGATAAAATGGCCCCTCCCTGTCCTCCCTGCTCTTGATGGCTGAGTGAAGCAGGGAGGGCCCTTCTGCCCCCAACACTGTGCGAAACGCTGCCTCCTGCTGTTGTTCTCCCAGGGCACCAGCTGCTCTCTGGAATGCGGCTCCTGTTTTGGAGGCGCTGGGGCTCTGTGACCACTCACCGTCTCAGTCCCTGGAACCTGATCTAGAAGCCTTCCTTTCTCATCGGGCCCTCGGGGAAGCAGGGGAGGATCTGGTGGGGGACAGCCAGGCCCAGATGAAGTCCGCACGGCAGAGGCCACCCCTGGCAGTCAAAGTCCTCAGGCCAAGAGTTGTCCCTGCGAACCACGAATTCACAAACACACTCAGGCAGCCCCTGCCTGGGCTTCTCCTGCTTGGCTGTTTCGTACCCAGCAGGCTGCAGGCCACATACTTTACGGAACGCGCAGAATTCTAGATTCTGACACCGAACTGGGCTTTCAGCTGATCGGTCGGTCAGACCACAAACACGTTTGAAGCACCTGCTGTCACGACAGGTGCTCTCAGAGATCAGAGGGGAGTGTGCCCCACAGGCTGCATCAGTGGACTTCTCTGAGAAGAGCTGACGCAGAGCTGGGAGTACACGGGGTCCGTGGATAAGAACGGGGAGGAAGATGGATGGGGCAGGCAGCCGTCAGACCACAACGCAGACATGACAAAGCTTCTGCCAGCTCCATGGGAGCTCTGGGACAAAGATGTCCAAGGTTTTCTGCTGGAAGAGTCCCTCACAGGGCAGAAACAGCCAGGCCCTTATACCATCATCATGCCCTCTCATGGGCTCGGGCCACCCTTGGAAGAGTATGATCTCAGCTCAAAAGCTGCAGCTGACCTTGACCAGAAACCCAGATGACAGCCTCAGGCTGTCAGCTCACCACACTCCTCACGGCTGGGCAGCCGTCCTTTCTCGAAGGACAATCGAGTGGTGCAGCCCTGTGTCTGCCTTGTGCTGCACGGACCTGTTTCTCTGCACACATTGTGGGGAGCAGCTCCCCCAGGGATCTAGGGGCGCGGGGTGGTCTCTTTAGAAGACAGAAGTTAGGGCATGAAATAGAGACCTCATTCACTGTACTTGGCCTTGGGGCCACAACCGGCACTTGGCTCCCTCCACTGTTCATTCTAAATTGCCCTTACCCTCAGCTGCCACCTCTGTTGGCCTCAGTGGTCTACTTGTGAGGTGACCCAAGCCCTCATCCTTGCGGAGTCTGAGCCCCTGGTCACAGGGAAAATGCAGTGTCCACATCCTCCTTTAAGAAAAGATGTGCTCCCCAACTGCAAGGAGTGTGGTTAGCAGGCAGTCTCTGCTCTTCACTTCCTCAGGACCCACCCCAGCTTCGGAGCCAAGGTCACCCTATTCTGGGAGTGAACCCCAACCAGCAACTGAGCAAGGGCCTGGCCTGTGCCAGTCTTGCCTGGAGCCGCCCCTGGTGCTGGCGAAGAGTTCGTCATATTTGCATTGCCATCTGATGCCCCCCGCTCAATCCTGGTTCCCCCTTTTCCTTTCATAGGTGCTATCCCTCAATAAAGTGTTTGTATATCTAGCTCTGTCTCACATCTGCTTTCTGGAGAGCCCAAGCAAACACTTGGTATCAAGAGTGGTCCAAGAGAGCAGCTACCATGGGGTTTCTGCCATGGAGAAGGCACCAAGTGAACAAAAGGACTCAGCCAGTTGATGTTAGCCAGCCTTTGTCAGTGGCCTCCCCAGTGCCAGCACAATGGGCACATAAACAGAGTGGCCATGGTAGCAGAAACCAAGGCTATGGATGGGCCCAATGGCAAGGATTCTCGATTTGCAAGGTCAGTCCAGCTATTGCTGTCTCTACATGTCCAATCAGCCTGCAGAGCCCAATGCTAAGCCCAGTGTAGTTCTACTCCTTGAGGAGACCAGCCAGCCACATGGTGCCAAGTTGCCTACATCAGGCCCCTTCTGTCCTAGAAGGTCAGCAGGCTCCGGGCTATAAGGAGTGATCCTGTGTTGTGTGGTATCTGGCCCTGGGGTGATTTAGGGCAGAGGGAATATTGGTTGGTGTGTGAAAGTTTGATAAAGGCCATAGTTGGGAGCGTGAACTCCAGATTGGTTAACTAGCACATCAAAGACGTGCTCTCAGGAAAGTCATTTACTATTTCTAGGAGTTAGCTAGTCCCAGGAGGGGCAGTCTATCCAAGATCAAAGCCCAAATGCCAGAGCATCAAGAATACAGAGAATAAGAAAATATAGTTAATACAACATCTGACTAGGGAATTCCCTTTACAGCAAAGGAAGTAAGGCCATGATCACGGGATCCACTGGTGGCGTTACCCGCCATCCCACTCAGAAGCTGCATGTTGGCGCATGGGAATGGCTTGCGGAAGCCACAGCTGCTGTGCTGGCTTGCAGGCAACATCCTGTGAGAAGGGCACCGTCCCTCAGGGCACAGAATGACCATTAATTCAGAGACCTCTCCCGTATGCCACCGTGACCCCAGTAGGAAGAATAGACGGACCTAGGAACAAAGGTGTAAAAAGCATGAGTGGCCCATTTGCCATCATTCCGACTGCCCTTCAGTGAATTCGTGCTTCCTGTTCCTGCAACTCTGGGCTCTACCATGTTAAAGGTCTTGGTCCCCAAACAGGGTTCACTTCTCACCAGGGGAAACAGCAAGGGTCCCATTGATCTACAACCGACAGCTGCCACTCAAGCACTTTAGGCTCCTGGCGGCCAGAGGCCAGCAAAGACCTTATTTCTGAATAAAGTCACATTCACAAGTTGTGAATGGGCATAAATTTTGGGAGTTTTACCATTCAATTTAGTGCCCAGAGTCAACTGGCATGCCACGGTGAAGCTTTCCCTTTCTACAAGGGCTCAATGGCACTCCAAGAGTTTTTTTCCGTCACAGATGGCATGGCCTTACTGCAGAACCCCAGGGCCCTGAAGTTGTTATTATTCCACTGGGATTTACAAAAACTTCACATGACATCTCTTCCCACCATTAGTACCTTCCACACCATAGGATCTGCCCAATCATATGGCCCACATGGCAGGGCTATTGCACTGCAGCTGGCCCCTGCTCATGGCTGCATCCTGCTCTGCGTCCACTCAAAGCTGGTGTCCTTTTCCATTGCCCGGTGTGTGGGCCAGAATAGCATATCCTACGTGTGGAGTATGTTGCCTCCAGGACCCAAAGTAGCCCTTTAGGCACTATGCTTTTCTTCGTGTTATGGCATGCAAGATGCAATCATTTGTCTTTTACTTTGGAGGGAATGTCATGACACACCCTGACCATGGGTCCCCCAAAATTTTACTGATATGGCAGGCCCCTAAATCTCTATAGAGTTTATTCCCACCCCACTGCAGCACATATATCTCACCAAGACCTCCAGCATAGCAGCTGCCTGCAGCCTTCAGATTCTTTAGCATGGCATTAATTTCCACCTTTTCCCTCAGGATATGATAAATAACTGTTTTTTATTTACTGTTTTGACTATTTTTTCCTTTTACCCTTTTTTTCATTCTGGCTGTAGGTGGGTGGCAGTTTCAGAGGATTGCATTTGGCCTTTATCACTCTGATAGCTCTTACCCTACAGGCCAAGGTTCCGACGTAGAAGTTATTCCAACTAACAAGTATGTCAATCTCAATTTTACAGGCCGCTGGGGGCGGGGTCTAGGAACATGACAAACCCACCGGAAGCCAGGCCTTCGGCAAGGACTCCAGATGCCCCTGCCCGAACAGGGTCACTATGATAACATCAGGCCACTGCACATTGACATCAGCTCAGGCCCTATGTCCAGCAGGCCTCGTACTGAGCGTTATCCTTTTGCCAGGATGTAATACCTATAGCACATGTTGGTCCCTTTGGGGAAGGACCGGGGAATCACTAAAGTGCACATTTGCCACAGTATTGCAGGGCCCTTCTCCTGGGGTTCCCGCCACCTCTTCAGTCAACGGGTTCCGTTTCTGAAAACTGGCTGAGGTCTGGAACTTGGGCAAAGGATTGTGACTTTTTACTGGGGTGACCACCCTCAGCCTTGTACTTATTAATTTTTATTTTGCTTTGAATACAGTTGTCCCTCAGTATCCACGGGGTGTTGGTTTCAGGACTCCCCACCCTGTGGATGCCAAAATCCACAATGCTCAAGTCCCTGCTATACGATGGTGTAGTATTTGCAGATTACCTATGCACATCCTCCTGTATTCTCTAACTCATCTCTAGATTGCTCATATACCTAATACAATGTAAACCCTGTATCAATAGTTGCTGTACTGTATTGTGTAGGGAATAATGACAAGAAAAAGTCTGAAAATGTCAAATTTTTTTTGACCATTTAATAGAAATTGACTTAGTTTTCTTTTTTTTTCTCTTTTTTTATTTTTTTCCTTCTTTTTTTAATTTCAGAACATTATGGGGGTACAAATGTTTTGATTACATGAATTGCTTTTGTACAGTTTGAGTCAAAGTTATATCTGTGTCCATCAGCCATATGTAGTGTGCATTGTACCCATTAGATGTGAATTTACCTAGAGGAAATTTTTTAAGAAATATTTTCGATCTATAGTCAGTTGAACCCATGGATGTGGAACCTGTGACATGGAGGCCAACTGTGCTGTGTGGTGCACATAGCAGTACCCTGTGGCTACGCACCTGTTTTTCCTCTAGGGACGCCGTGTTCTGTTAACTGTCTCCATAACTCTCTGGAGGTCAAGCTCCCGTGATTATCACGCTGACCTTGTCAGTTGTTACGGTCATTACAACCCCTGCCTTCTGGCCATTAAGTGCTGCCACCTGGTCCCTACGGCCCCAGCCCCATCATCTCCATTCCCATCAGCAAACCTGTGCCTGCCCCTCCTAGCATCAATCCTGGCCTGTAGGAGAGGGCAGTTGTTCACTGCCACCAGTGGACAACTTAGCATTGGTCTTGGTGAATGGCGTGTTCCCCCATCTCCACACAGAATACTATTGTCTGGTGCATTTTTTCCCTAACATACTGTGTCCATTCCAGAATGCCCACCAATTTCCCCAGAGCCTTTTAATCCCTTCCTCCACCATCTGCCCTGGCAATTCAGACATTTCAGCTCTGCTCAGCCTAAGCCATCTTTTTTCCAGGCTTCTGGAAGCCACCCTAGCGGTGAGCTTGCAGTGTCCTTGCCAAGCTGTGAAATCCTGTGTCCTGAAGTTCCCCTCTCCAGTCCTGTGACTCTCTCAGAATCCAGGCCCACAAGTACTCCTCCAGCCCCTGCTGGTATGTGTGGACTAGATCTTGCAGCTCCGTTGGAACACAGTCCCTTTCCCCCTTCACCAGGCCAACATGTCCCCAGCCAAATTACACAACAGCCTGGATCGAAAGTCCAGCCAGGAAAGGAGGTGGAGGCAACTGCCGACGGACACCTGTTGCCTTGGCGGACAGACCTCTGCGCTTTCTGCTCACATGGGGCCGGGAAGGAGCACACTCGATGTAGAGTGAGCCATCTCTGCAGGCTGTGAGGCCAGGCACGTCCAGGGATTCAGAATCTGCAGGGGTCCCCACACAGACATCCCCATCCCATGTGCCAGGGTTCCACAGATCTGCCTTGGTTGAGCATTCAACAACCTGTGGAGGTTAGCCTCTTGTCTGTTACATCCTGGGCTTCATCTTCAGCTCTTTTCCTTCACCAAGGATATAAGATGAAGGATTCTTTGTAAGTTGCCAAAGGAACCCTCTAGCTCTCATACTTAGTTTCATTTCTTTGTTAAGTGCTTTCAACTTTTCATTATGTGTCTGTAGGTTACCAATGTGACTATTCATTTCCATTTCTCTATCTATGTAATTCATATATACTATACATCTTCACATATTATATACTTCATATATATTACATATTATCCATATATTGCGTACCTTTTTTCTCCCCTTCCAAATGCCTGATTTATCACACAAGCCAGTTCATTCCTCTCCACCAGCACATTCTCTCATGTTTCCACCGGTGAAATGTTTAACAACAGGGCCACCAACATGTGCTGGGGGCTGCTCATGCTCACTTAACTCCCGGGGTGTGGCCCTCACTGCCAGCGGGTAGTGGAGTGATCCACTCCCCAAACCCCACCTTACCGACTGCTTTCTCGAACCACTCTTGGAAACAGGTGCTGAGATGCAGTTAGGAGTACAGAAATGTCACTGGAGAGTAGGACTTGTGAAAAGAAAGGAGTGGAAGCCAGAGTGGGCAGGGAGAGCTCTCTGACTGGGATGGACACCTGTGAAGGTCTCTGCCTGCCCAGCATGAAGCTCTGGAGCAGTATTGCCCACTAGGGGTCCAGCCTCGAAAGGAAATGACTAGGCCCTTCTAACACTGCTTTGTTCAGTTGTGGGGAGGCCACCTTGAAAGGGTAAGACGTAGGCTGCAAAGCTGAGATTGACCCTGAAGGAGTCTATAGGTGGAGCTGTCAGCTCACCATATGCCTGGCAGCGGGGTAGTGAGTCCTTTCTCAAAGAGGTGTGTGCCTGCGTCCACCACACAATGACAAGACGATCTGAGAACTGATTTGTGCAAGCCTGCACAGAGCACAGTCAAGCCACAGGAGTGGTTTCTCTGGTTAACAAGGTGGTGTTGGGTGGGAACTTACCAGGAAGGTAGGGAGGGGACTTTGCGGGCAGAGAGAGACAAATGTTCAAAGACCAAGGCAATGCAAAGCTTGGACATGCTCGAGAAAAATACAAAGAAGCCAGTGGAGCTGAAACACACATGTTGGTGAGTGGGGGAACACAGGATTCAGTGATAAAAGGGGACAGGTCACACAGGACCTTGTCTGCCTGGATGCAGAAGTTCAGATTCCACCTGCAGCCAACACAGGGCATTTGAAGAATGTTCATCAGGGAAGTGACATAATCAGATGTGCAGATCAGCAAGATCTCTGTGGCAGCTGCATGGAAAAGACAGACCAGGAGGTGAGGCAAGGAAGGGCCAGGAGGACACTGCAATCATCAGGAGAGAACCAAGGTGGGTGGTGGGATAAAGACAGCTCTGCAGGGAGTAGAAGCGGCCAGACAAGGTGACCAACTGACCGCGAGGGGTGAAGGGCAGGAGGAGCCCAGGACAAGGCCCTGGTTTCTGACTGGCACCTGGTCCCAGAAGAAACTGACCCACACGCCTTCTCCCACCAATCTCCTCTTCCCCTCCCCTGCGATCTCTTCCTCCCAGCCCAGGTCCCTCCCGTTAGATACCGTCACCCCCCGTCCATCTGATGCACATGCCCAGGAGAGGGCACAGAGGAGGCTCTCCGATGGAGGCCGCCAGGCATTGCCCTGGGGACAGCTTACCTGTTACAGTCCCTGCTGCTACAGTTTGAATGTTTGTCCCCTCTGAAACTCATGTTGACGCTTAATCCCCAATGTGGCAGTATTGAGAGGTGAGGCCTTTGAGAGGTGGATTATGGATTAATGAGTTATCATGGGAGTGAGACTGATGGCTTTATAGAAACAGGAAGAGAGACCGGAGCTAGAACACTCAGCCCCTCGCCGTATGATACCTGTGCCATCTCAGGACTCTGCAGAGAGTCCCCCACCAGCAAGAAGGCTCTCACCAGATGTGGTCCCTCAACCTTGGACTTCTCATCCTCTATAACTGTAAGAAATAAATTTCTTTTCTTCATAAATTACCCAGTTTCAGGTATTCTTTTATAAGCAACAGAACCCAGCCTAAGACACCTGCCCAGGCCACCTCTCAGCCCTGAGCTTCGGGGCTCTTGGTCCTGTAGCAATGGGTATCGATAGTTAAGGCCCTCCCCAGGCCGCCCAGACCTGCCAGCCTAGCTCCCCCTCCACTGCCATTCCCTTGTGTCAGCCCCACTGAACTACACTCTCCTGTTGATTTCCCACCCCAGGCCCTCCGTCTGCAATGTCTCAACCTCCAAAGCCCAACTGAAATGCCACCTTCTCTGTGAGTTTGCCCTGGTTCCCCAGCTGGGAGTGTCTCCCTCCCTGACCTCTGCCGGCTTCGTGCACTCTCCGCATCACTCCCTGCGCTGCACTGTGGGGCTCTTATGTGCTTGTACATCTTCCTTACTAGATGTCAAGAACCCAAAGACCGTGTCTGTCCCAGGCAGGTCTTGCTCAGAGCGGGGGTCAGGGAGTGTAGGGGGAAGGAGCAAGAAGGCAGAGCCAAGACCAGTGACTGGGACAGGGGCTGGGGTTTGGTGCAGGAGGACAGGTCCTGGCGTCTCAGGACAGGAGAGACTGAGAGTCCCTGGTACCCTACCATTGCTGCCCCCGCAAAATGCACCCAGCTCCACGCAGACCTCATGGTTATTAGTCTACACACAGTGACCAAACCCAGCTGCTCCTTGGGGTGAGGCTTCCAGGGTCCCAAAGACTATTTTCCCTGCCGAGCTCCAGCCCAGCCTGCTCTCCCTCTCATCGTTAATCACAGCCACTGAGTGCTAAACACACAGAACAGGCCGCACCCTCTCTATGCAGATGTCAGGAAATCCTCCCCACTGCTTTCCTGGTGATCCCTGGCTCTGCTCTACCTGGACTGCGCCCTTTTCTGGGGTAAGGGTCCCAAAGGATGTGCCTGGGTGTCACCCCAAGGAGCCTATCAAGGTTTAGTTCACAACCTTGGATGTGAACCAGGACCCAGGCTGTCCCTGCACCAGAGGACACCAAGTGGTAGGGCATAAAGCAAGGTCATTTCTAAAATGGGGTCAGGAATTTTTCGAAAGGGAAAGTTGACAGAAAAAGCAGATTGTGACTGAAACATAGTCACCAGGTTACGTAGCATATTTGTGATCATGTTCTCCTTGCAGATGGGGAAGGATACAGAAATTCACAGACAATAGGTGTGGGGAGCCTGTCCCTGGAATTAGCAGAAAATAGCCAGGTGAGGTCCCCACTAGCAGATGACTTCAGGGAGTTACTGCTTTGTGCTTCCTTTCCTTGTCCGTAAAATGGGGTCAAACGGATTGTCATGAAGAATTAAATGAGTTAATATGCATGTAAAGTACTTACAGCAGGGCCTTGGCATAGTAAGCACTATTACTATTTGTATTATTTTTTCTAGGTTGATTAGAATTGCTGCAACACATGTGTACGTTAACAAATCTAATTAAAGGCCCAGAAAGGTTTTAAGCACTTTCACTGTCAGATGGAAAGGGCGAAATAGTTACATTAATCCCAGTTTGGTGCAAATCGTGAACAATTAAGCAGTAATTGAGAAGGTTAGCAAGAATGGTAATTGAGTACCCTGGATGTTTGTGTTCCATGCAATCTTGCTCATAATGATAGGTTTTTATATTTAGACCCAAAGATTATCTGCTTTGTAATGAAAATGAAAAGTCATTTGTAATTTAAATGAAGACTATATTTGACTAGGTCATGAGTTGTGAGAAATAAATGAGCAAATAAAAGAATAAAAAATTGTATGTATAGTATCAACCTAGTTACATAATATTAATATCTATATCTGTAAAGTACAGCACAGTTTCTAACTGGTCTAGAGCTAACAGCAGATCTGTCTAGAGGCCCCTGACATCTCTCCTACAAAAGGACCTATTTAATATGAAGGCTGATGAGATTTATGATGGTTAATTCTATATGTCAACTTGCCTGGGTCACAGGGTGCCCAGACGTTGGGTAAGCACTGTTCCTGGGTGTGCCCATGCGGGTGCTGGAGGGTGAGATCAGCGTCTGCATCAGTGGGCACAGTAAAGCAGGTGGCCCTTCCCAGGTACTGGGGCCTCGCCCACTCTGCAGGAGACCTGAGTAAAACAAACAGGTAGAAGAAGGGAAAACTCGATCTCAGCCTGACTGTTTGAGCTGGGACATTGGTCTCCTGTTCTCAGACCAGGACTTACCCCACTGACGCTCTTGGTTCTCAGGCCTTTGGACTCAGACTAGGACTACACCGCCAGCTTTCCTGGGTCTCCAGCTTGCAGATGACAATTCCGTGGGATTTTTCAGTCTCCGTAATCATGTGAGCCAATTCCTCATAATAAATAATGTATATATTTACACAAATGCACATATATATTTATACACACACATATATATATACATATATTAATACTATTGGTTCTGTTCCTCTGGAGTACCCTCACACACTTTTGTTTACATGTGTGTGCTTGTGTGTGTGTGTGTGTGTAAACTTCCACTGCACTTTGGAGTCCAAACAACCCCTCACCCACATGAGCACAGCATGGCTGGAAAAAGCTCTTCCCACCACTGGTCAGAATAAATTCTCAGAGTAACAAACCTCCACACAGCAGAGGCCAGCACCGGGAGTCCCAGGTCAGGGAGCAGTCCTGGCAGCCTGGCGGTGGCTCTCTGGCACAGAGGGCACCAGGGCAGCTGTGGCTGTGGTGCGGGCCATCAGATAGCAGCAGAGGTGGCATGTCTCGCCCCACAAGCCCTCAGAGCCTGCAGGGGCAGAACGAAGGCTCAGAAGCAGCGCGGCTGCAATAGCAGTACCACAGAAAGCAAGGTCCAGGACCTAACCCGCACCCCCTGCACAGACCTGGAATACCTGGGGAAAGGCACCTACCTGAGGGGCTTGGGCAAGACTTGAGGACATGGTTGTCAGTGGTGATGAGCCTGGGTTTGTCTTCACTGGCTGATGAACCCAGGTGTTTCAGTCATAGTATGACAAATGACAATGAGTGCCATCGATTAGGTACTTCCTATGTGCCAAGTACTTCATGTGCATTCTTTTATTGCCTAAGCTCAACAGAGGAATGAGGAGGAATGAGAGCTCAGGTCTAAAGAAGTGAGCAAAGTAGTGTCATAGAAGTAGCACCTCATCCTTCCCTGTCAGGGAGGAGCCTGGCCAGTTCTCGGTGACCTGAAAACAAACCTGGGCCCACATAGCACCTGTGCCTGCCCCATGTGTGGACAGCAGAGGCAGGCCTGCAGGGCCTGTCTTGACAGTTCAGAGGTGGCAAGCTCCTGGTGGGGACAGCCACCCACAATTCCTAGTTCTCCACCCACGAGCAGATCACGGGCTGCGGCATGGGCACGTTTCTGGGACATCTGCTTCCAGGTCTGGCCATCCATTTCATCAGGTACTACTATGCGATGATGGTGTCCTGAGCCCTCCTTTGGGGCCAGCAGCTCCTCTTCCCCCTCCTGCTCCCAAGGGACAAGCAAGGCCAGCAATGGTGGCGACAGGTGCGAGTGGAGGGGATGGTGAAGGTGGGGACGTTCTTCATCTTGATCTTTGGGGAGTTCTTTTTCCCACCTGGAACCAACCATTTTCCCTGATGGACTGGGAGGACCCTCGGTGACCTTTCCTGACCCACAATTCGTGGGAGCATGCCCCCGTGTTTGGGTTCTTTCTGCTTAGTGGTCTGGTGGAGGTCGTGAGCCAGGCCTGGCTGGCCTGGCAGAGCATGAAAGTGGAGGCAGCGGCCACAGCCTTGGCCTTGTTTGTGACACCGATGCAAATGGTGGCCCACCTCGAGCACAAGAACACCCTGAAGAGCCACGTACACAGCCTGCTGTTGGTGCCCGTCTTCCTGTTGGCCCTGGTCCTCACCATCGAGGCCTGGGGCCCTGACCAGCTGCCACTCTGGGTGCTCAATGCTGGTTGCTGCTGGTGTTTGGCTCCTGGCAGCTGCAGCTGACCTCGGTGCTGTATGCCCCACTCTCCGGACAGCGCTGGCGGGCAGACAGCCTTCCTCACCACCTTCCTCTGTGGGCACCTGGGCTTGGGGGCTGCCACGCTGGCTGCTGTCCTTGGCCTCTGCAACCTCTAGCACTGTCGCTGCTCCTCCTGGAAGGAATTCCCAGGGGCCAGGTACCAGCCAGGCCCCAGGGGCCTCAGCAACAGAGAGCTCAAGGTGGTAATTACTCTAGTCCTGCACATCAAGGCCCTTTTAAAACCATGTGGACTCAGAGTGCAGGGCTGGGTCCCTCGGAGGGGCAAGGCCTGTTAAATGTCCGTGCCCGAGGCTGGACATTTAACACAAGCCAGCTGGAGTCCAGAACAGCAGCTCACACTCACATTCATAGGAGCGCGAGGATTTCGAATGCTTCATTTTTCTTTCTCCTTTTCGTTTTTATTTTACTTTTCTATATTAATTGTATAAGAGTGAAGAACTTGTTTAAAAAACAAAACTGACTCTATCCCCTCCAGCCCCAAGGGGAAAGTGGGGGGCCCTTGGCTTTACACAGTCTGGAGGCAGATTCCAGGCAAACAGGGGGCACGGGGGCACCCACAGAGGCCTCAGCCCAGAAGAAGGTGTCAGAGAGGAGTTTCCAGCAGTGGGAAGACGCACTCTCAAAAGGAGGAATGTCTAATAACTGACGCTAAAATTGTATGCCTCGCTGTGGCGTAACAACATCCAGTCTTTTCAAAAAAGTCTGCTTCTCAAACAAACGTCTTGTGTGAGTGACTCTGGGAGGAAACAAAGAAAAGGCCCACGGCTGGGTTGGTGGGGCAGAGGGGAAAGAATAGCCGTGCAATGCGGGAGGTAAGTGCTCTCAGGGGTACTGGAGATACAGGAACTCAGTCTTCTCCCAGAATGAGGAGAGAGGGTGTGCATAAATACGACGTCAGCTGCCATATTAAGTGGATGAAATGAACTAGAGCTAAAGCAAACTATGTAGAAATACGCATCCCCTGATACGACTGGGAGGGCACCGCTTTCACAGGCTTGAGCTTGCTTGCGTGAGATGAAAAACAGGAACATTTGGAAGTCTGGAGGGGCAGGAAGAAGGGAAGGGCATCCAAGGTGCCAGCCACGGATGTGGAGAAAGGATCACACAGTAAAATCCCCACTAGTGAAGCTGCCGCAATTGCACAATTTCTCTGCGGTGAGAAATTCTGTTATCAGAGATCAGAAAGCTTCATGAGGTGCAGAGAGCTTTTCCAAGACGGCAGACAAGGTGCGCTGTGGTTTGAAGACATTCCTGAACGTCGCCTAGAGAGGCTGAGTTCCTGAGCACAGAAAGCAGGCCCTGGAAGCAGGATGGCAGTAGCTGCGTTAGCGAAGGGGTGTGAGAGAGGAGTGGGGAGTAGGTGGGGGCCTGTCCTGGAAGGGCAGGCTTCAGATGTGGGAGGACAAAAGATGCCTCATTCTCCCCCAGCAGCTCCAGCAGCCAGATCCAGACAGGCCCAGTTTGTCCTCCCAAGGGAGCAGGGGACCCATCTGAGCAGAGGCCCAGCACCCCTCCTTCTGACACCTGCCTCCAGGGGGTTCTGGAAGTCTGAATCAGACAGGTTTTCAGGAACCCTGTTTGCAAACACATCTCTGCACCTGCTGACCAAAGACCCAAAGGTGAACAGACAGGGCAAAGGGGAGAGACAGACAGTACAAGGGCTTCCCAGCTAGGCTTCTGGGGAGGCAGATGTACACAGGTCAGTCCTGTTTACCTTTTATGGCCCTGGGGACAAATAGTGATCGCCTAGAAAGGAATCTTTCTCCTACACACCCGCGTTCTCACCCGGCTCAGCAGGAATCTGGCCACGCAGACATATGACCCACACCAGCAGGTTTCTCGTGTATTTTTGAGACTTAAAAGAATGCCAACTTCATTATAAAAGAATTGCATTCTCAAATATTGTAACTGAGATGTTGCTCCATTGTGCTATTTCCATGGAGGAATAAAAAATAATATTCATTTTTTTCTGATTATGAAAGCAATAAAAGTTTATTGGATAAACAGCTGGAAATGCAGAACTATATTAAGAATAAAATTGAAATTGCTCACAAGTTGACCATTCATTCATTCAACAAATGCATCCTCAGCTCCAGCCTTCTCACCATCTGGTCTGCTCTGGGCTTCCGAGGGTGAACACGACAGGCAGACAGAACCCTCGTACTGTGCGGCTGGCATGCCAGTGAGGGAAGCGGACAAGAGACAATTCCATAAATATAAAGTACATCAGGTTGTGATCAACACCATGAAGAAGAAACAGGGCAAGAGGGACTGGGGGCAGAGACACCTGGAGGGCAGGTGACATTCCAGAAGAAAGAATAGTGAACTTTTGGGTGTTTTTCCTTCCAATCTTTTAACTAAACATTAACAATTTTATTACCAGTCACAAGCTTTTAGATGAAACTTTTTAAAAATAAATATGTTTTTCTTAGAAAAGTAACACTGTTCATTACAGGAAATCTGGAACAATATAGAAGACCTGGAAGGGAAAAATAGAGAGAAGACAAATCTCCCATAATAGTGCTACCGCAGGATAATCCTGGCAGGTGTGATGGAACATCTTCCTCCCAGCACGTTTCTCAATTGCTAACCTCACATGGTATCTGCACTATTGGATCATGCTTTTCTTCTCTTACCCTCCTATCATAAACATTACCCTATGCTGCTCAGAGTTTTGAGAGAAAAAGTACGAGAGGCCACTTTTCCCTTCTATGTGGGAAAAGACAGGGCACCTAGAAGCCCAGGTGCCCTGCTCTCTTCTCTGGCTGCCTGGGTGCCTCCCTGTCTGGGAAGAACCTGGGCCTCCATTCACTCTGTCACTGAGAGGGCTTGAGACAAGTGACAAGTCCCAGATGCCCAGAAGTCAAGCCTCAGGCATATGGGCCACCTTGTGTCAGACCCAAAGGTTGTCAGTAGAGACAACAGAGTTGTTTCAGGGGTAGAGGTGAGTGCGGGTGCAAACCCCCAGGGAAGCCAGGTAAGAATCAAAGAGAAAGGAGACATTGGCAGCAGGAATGTCTGTCCCAGAGCCAGAGTCGATAGCCCTCTCAGAGTCTGAAGCAGCCCCGGACTTCCCCTAAAACTCCTCCAGGAGAGATGCCATTGTCTTAGGAATCCCCCTGTCCTGGGAAGCAAATGCAGGCTGGGGCCCTTTCCTCCCTCACCTGTAGCATCTCCGCGCCTAGCCATTTCCTTCTGGGGCTGAGCCTTGTCCTCTTTGCTCCTTAGACTCGTTGGAGTATCATTCTGGACCTATAACCACTTACGTCCACTCCAGTCCTACCCAGGTCATTAGAGAGTTTTATAAGCAAGATGTCAGTTGCTCTTCAAAAATCTTCATGTCTACTACACCTACCACTACATATAAATCTTCCAGAATTCTACTACACCTACCACTATATATAAATCTTCCAGCATGTCTGCTATACCTACTACTACACCAAACCCTAAGAAGGTTGGTCATCTGCTAAAAGTGAATCTGGTTGGTCAAAGGTGTCAGGGATGTCTCGGGATCTGCACTAGTGTCTTGCATGATTCACTAAGACCCAAATGGTCTGGTACTTTGAGCAATCTTTGTTCATGTTCCTACAGAGTCTTGCTACTTTCTAGCTGTCTGTCAGTAAGCAAATTACTTACCCTTTCTGAGCCCTGGTTTTCTTAGCTGAAAAAAAATTGGGAATAATAATATGCACCTCTTGTTGTATGAAGATCGAGAGGCACGCTGCATGGGAAGCGCCCAGCACACAGTAAGTGCTCAATAAACAGCAGCCATTGTTATTTTGTGACTAAGAAAATTCTAGGTTGGCCAACATAAGCATATTTTTTCCCTGCCCTGAAAACTCTTCAATCCAAAACAAAGATCAAATACTCGGATGCCTTCCCTAGGGTCAGTAACATGAATGAGAGAAACAAGAAGTGGTGGAATTAGGCCAACTGTAGAGCAGGCCTCTTGATCTCTGGCAGGAATGCAAGTTTTGAGTTCAGATCTTCTGATTTTTCCCTTCTAAGGGAAGCCATACATCTGGATTTTTATGTGAAATGACTGGATTTTTTTTTTAAATGTGGCAGACAAAATCAGTGTGAGGAGCTTTGTGGGGGCGAGTGGGTGCTGAAGGATGCCTGTGTATAAAATGACGTTTACACGGACAGCAGCTGAGGGTCTGTGGGAGGGAAGACAGGGTGCGGGGTCACAGGAGGGACAGTGGGGTTTGGAGTTTAGCATCTGGGGTGTGGCCTCAGGAGTGGGTGACTGAAGTGCGTCAACCCCTGGCCATGAGGGGCTTTGAGAAGATGGAAGCTAGTGTGGGGCTGGGGCCCAGACAGGGACAGGGACACAGGAAGGGCCTGAGCGGGCAGGGAAAACCATGGTTACGTGCTGAAATCTTCAGTGGGCAAGGGGGTGACCCAATGATAGCTACAAGGAGGACTGAGAGGTGGGAGATCCGGGAGCACAAGATGCCAAGGGAAAGATACCAAGGTCATGATGCTGCGTCAAAGAGGGGTTTGCCATCTGCGTGCAACGATTGCATGAAAGGCTCAGCACCGAGCCTGGTGTGCACAGATGCTCAAAAACCAGCAGTTCAGGTAATTTATTGATTTTCCCAGTCAATACCCCCTGGGGGCATACCGTGTGCAGGTATGGGGGTAAGCCCGATCCCAGCTTCCTTCACTGAAGGAGCTGGGAGGGAGGCCAGAGGAGGAGCCATCCAGGAAGGACCATGATGGGGCCACGCACAGAGGAGACTGACCTGAGGACAGGGAGAGCTTTCTGGAACCCAATGAGGAAATAGGATGGGCAGTTGGAAAGGGAGGTGGGCAGTAGTCCAGACAGGGGAGAGGCTCCATGGAAGCTGGAGGCCAATGAGTCAACAGCGACTGAGGAGCTGAGAGGATGTGGCCCAGCTGGCTCCCCAGCTCCTTCCCAGGAGGGCCCTAGGGGAAACTCCAAAGCTTGTAAGCAGGGAAATGCCCATCTTAACCAATACTCACATCATCTATGTGCCAAGCGCTTGTCAAAGAACTGAATAAAATTATGGCACACTCAATTCATTTACTCTTCCTACCCACTTTCTGAAATAGGTCCATTACCCTCTATCCTCAATTCTACAATCCAAAATTCTGCAAACTAAGGATTTTTATGACTTTTTAGCAGGAAAAGTTGAGCTAAATTGACATGAGGCTATTTCTGTCTTTATCCCTACCTCATGTGAATATTTGTATGTTTCACTGGAGAAATGTTATGTTTGATTATAAGGTATTGCCCCAGATCTCACTGGGGATATTAAAAAATATATGACATTTGCAAAGTAACGCTTTTCATAAAATCCAAAATTTGTGAATTCTGAAATGTATGTGGTCACAGGGGTTTTGGATAAGGGATTGTAAAACCTGTTACTATCCACATTTTACAGATGAGGAAATTGAGGGACAAGTAATTTCCCCAAGGTTACACAGGTAGTAAGAAAGTCAAAACATAAACCCAGACAGTTTGGCCCTGGAGTCCATACATCAGATCTAAGCTATTCTCCTCTTTAGGAAGATGTCTGCAGTGACTGTAAGGACAGCAGACTGGGCAGAGGAAACCAGAAAGCAAACCACGCAGTCAACCAGACACAGGGTAACGGTAGGGATGGAAGGGTGGGGAGAATCAAGAGATGTTTAAAAGGAAAACCACGGAGCCTGGCAGTTGTCAGTTGGCTGGGAGGAGTTGGGGTTATGGGGAGATAAGTCAAGGTTCTGGGTTCAACCCTGGGGAGGCCGAATGGTGGGCCACTCAGTGATGTGAGGAACAGAGCGGGGAGGTGACAGAGAAAAAGATAATGAATTCAGTATCCGATGTCTTGTGTTTAAGTTACGATGTCAACCAGGTAGGTGGGTTTATGTGGCTGGTGCCTGTGAAAGCGGCCTGGGATTGAGACAGAGTTGGGAATTGCCAGACGTAAGGGGTCATTAAGACATGAGCATGGGCCGGGAGTGGTGACTCACGCCTGCAATCAGAGCACTTTGGGAGGCTGAGGCCAGAAGATCGCTTGAGCCCAGGAGTTTGAGATCAGCCTAAGCAACATAGTGAGATCCCATCCCTACTAAAAATGGAAAAAATTAGCTGAGCATGGCAGCATGCACCTGTAGTCCCAGCTACTGGAGAGGCTGAGGCAAGAGGATTGCTTGAACCCAGAAGTTTGAGGTTGTTGTGAGCTATGATGACACCACTGCACTCTAACCCAGGCAACAGAGCAAGACTCTGCCTTAAAAAAAATAAATAAATAAAAGACACACATGGAACGAGTAATGACGCAAAGGTGTAACTTAGAATGCTAAAGAACCCCAACACTGAAAGGTAGGGAAGTAGAAGAGATTGCAAGGGACTGAGAAAGACTAGCCAGACAGGTAGGAAGCCAAGCAAACACCTGTCCCAAGGAGGGGAAGGTCAGCAAGGTTGGTGCTCCCTTGCTCCTGCCCTTTCCTCCAGGTGGCAGGTGGACTCAGGAACTATGGGTGGGAGCTCATTTCCCTGGGACTGGTAGGAACTGCTCCTAGCACTCATCCCCCAGTCCCAAAGTTGCTTAGGATCAGAACCCAAGATCAACAACAAAGAGCTGTGGGAGCCCCAAGGAGCAACAAGGAAATCCTACGTGGGGAGGAAGAGGCTGGATGCAGCAGCAAGAACGAGCCCGTGCAGAAGGTGTCACAGAAGCTGGTCCTTGTAGCCCTGGTAGCATAGTTTGTAAGAGCACGAGACTGGGCCTCAGTGAGAAATGAGTTTGAATCCGAGCTCTGTCGGGGTGCCCGTCAGCAACCTAACAACCTCTGGGCTTCAGTTCCTTCATCTAACAGTGGACTAATAATGCCTGTTTCATAGGCTTGCTGTGAGCATTAAATACACAGACAGAGGGGTCAGCATCATACCTGGATTTGTGGTGAGGGCTCAAAACGTTGTTCTAATTATTATTTACATGATGACTCATCATTAGTATTTCCCAGGTGGAGAAGGGTGGGTGGCGAGGGCATCGCAGGCAGAAAGAACACCATTAGCAAAGGCGTGACAAGACCGGGTCTGTTCAGAGAATGGAGATCTGTCTGTCTGTGGGGCCGGAGACTGTGTTCGGTGGGATTGTGGGACCTGGGAGTAGGATGAGGCTCAGCAACCTCCCCTCTGCTCCCTCTGTCGCATTTCCTGGGAGCCTTACTACCTACCCAGGTGTTCTCTGTAGAAATGCCTGCCGCACCTTGCCCCTCAGCAGCCCTCGCCTCCTATGTGTGGAATCTCTCTATACCCACCGCACTGCTGACGGAGCACAGGGCCTTCTTGCCACCTGCCTGGACAGAACGAGTCTCCCAGCTGGTCCTCCCGGGCCCTCTTTCCTGCAGCACAGGCCTGGGGCCATCTCTGCAGAATCCCAATGTGCTCAGGTGTCCCCTGCTTACACCCATTCCACACTGCCCACGGCCTTAGAGCAGAGCACACTTCTGAAGGCCACACTGGCTTCCCCTCCGCTCTACTTCACCCCTCCTTTCCCCCCACAAATTTACCAGCTGCTCCAGAGTCTAGATGACAAAGCCACCTGCCTTTACCCAAGCATGGCCCAAATGGGCCTTTGTACATGCTGGTCCTCCCGTCCAGGATGCTTCCCATGAGGACCTAGTCCATGACCTTCTCAGTGCCACGTGGCTCCAGGAGAACCCTGGATGCTGAAACGTACGCCGTGGTGGTGTACTCCATCTGCTCCAAGGGTGCCTTAGCACCCCAAACAATGCGAGAGTAGGAAGAAAGGGCCAGAGCCTGGGAGCTTAAAGGGTGTGCTAGGGGCTAAGTTAGGGGAAAACCACCAAAGATTTGGGGGCCGAGAAATGGCTTCCTGCGGTGTTTTAGGAAGGTGGTCGTGGGGGAAGAGAGGGCAGACTGGATGTGCCGGGAGGCGGGAGAAGAGCAGCAGGCGGGAGAGCAGCGGTGCGTACTGGAAGATCAGCATGCGGCGCTGGGAGAGGAGGGTTGACCGCCGCCCCTCTGGCAATGACCCACCGAGAGTGTCCGCTCTGGTACTGAAGTCACAGCCAAGCCCTGCGGGCGACAGGGATGGGGTGGGGTAGGGGAGAGACGTCCTGTCAAACTGGAAAAGGAGAAGCTGGTGGCATACCCAATGGGCCCAGACACGGCCGCCCCAGGGAGGCGCCTGAGCAGTCCCCAGCTCCTGTCGTTCCAGGGAAAGTCCTGTGGCTGCCCTGGTTTCGCCACAGAGCGCTGCATCCGCAGGAATGGGAATGCAACCACCGGTCTTCACGGCTGCGGCGGGGGTACTACCGAGGGCGGTGTGTGCCTCTGGGCAGGCAGTAGGACAAGGGCAGGAGGGGCATCCCAACCTCCCCACCCTTGTCAGTCCGTGCACGCCCAAGCCCTTCACTCCTGCGGCACTCCTGGGACCTGACACCACTCCCCGTCGGCTCCCTCCTTCCCTCCCCGAACCTCCGCTTACCTTCGCACTCTGCCCCTGCACTCATCCGGGCACCTGTTAGGGCGATTTCAGCTTCTGGTTACAAAGCTCAACCCACAGCGCCTCGCACAACAGACAGGACTCAGTGGCTTGTACACCAAAAAGTCCGGGGCAGGGAGGACTTGCACAGGAGGTGGGGATTCCCGGGCTCCCGCTGTGTTTTCCAGCATTTCTCTTGACCATGCAAGGCAGACCCCGCCACTCACGTTGGAAAGAGAACAATGGAAAGGAGACAAAAACTGTCCTTTCCATATTCCAGCATTGCACAGATTCTCCAATAGCGTTAGCTAGAGCTGGGTCCACGCATCCCTTTTTTGTATATGCATCTAGCTCTCCTTCCTCCCCTCCCGAGTTTTTGTTAGATCCTCAAACGAATCTGTGACCCAAAAGAAGTTATAAACCATTGCCCAGCAGAGAAGGAGTTCAAGATAATTGTCCTTAATTCTAAATTTTGAGCAAAAGCTCAAATTCTGTTTAGAATTTTAAGAACCTAGAGGCGCATAGGGTTCATTCTGACTCCCACGTCCCATAGGCGATGGAGAAATTCTCAGCGCATGGAAGAGGCAAATCAGGAGGCGCACTGGAGCTGGGTATAGACAAAAAAGCCAAAATTAAACACATGACCAGGCATATTTATTTCTCTTTGGCCTCATCTAGCTTCAGATGCGACTAAAGGTTTAAAGGGAAAGATTGAAAGTAGATGTTGGAGATCATTTATTATTTTTGCTTCTTAATATATATAAAATTATTTTTAACCATTTATTCTTAGGACAATTGTACAGAAGAATAATTATCCAGTCCTCTTTCTGACATCCTAACTTAAAAGCACTCCACCTAAAATGCAAATTATAACCACAATGAGATGTCCCTATACATCTACTAGAATATCTAAAATTAAAGACACCAACTATATCAAGTGTTGGTGAGGATGTGGAGCAACTGGAATTCTCATACATCGCTGGTGAGGATCTGAAATGAAACAATCCCTTTGGAAAACAGCTTGACAGTTTCTTAAAAAGTTAAACGTGTGATCCAGCCATTCTACCCTTAGGCATTTACCCGAGAGAAATCAATGCAATGTCCACACAATGACTTGTACACAAATGTTCATCACAGCTTTAGTTGTAAAATTGTAAAACTGGAAATAACTCAATGTCTATGGACAGATGAAAGGGCTAAACAAATTGTGGCATATGCTTGCAATGGAATACACTTATGCAACGAAAAAGAATATACTGCATGATTTTATTTACATAAAATTTCAGAAAATATAAGCGTCTCTACAGTGACAGAAGCAGCTCCATGACGGCCTAGGCACAGTGGGGAGGGAGGGGTTACCAAGGGGCACAGAACACTTTTGAGGGGATGGATATATTCGTTAGCTTCATAGTGGTGATGGTATCACAAGTGTATACATATGTCAAAACTTATCAAATTGTACACATTAAATATAAAGTTTATTGTTTGTCAAATATGCCTCAACAAAGCTGTTTAGAAAAAAGAATCCCAAATGCCCAGTATACCTTTCCCCCTTTTACTCTTGGGGCATTGTGTTTAGAGCTTTGTTTTAAATTTCCCCTTTTCCTGTCCTGTCTGTCTCTCCTTCAATTACAAGATCTGCCCAAATTAGGCATGACTGTCCTCTCAGGGCTGGACAATAATCTCATTCTTTCAAAGCAATGAGATGAAAGTGTCAGGACTCAACTAATCAGAGTCCAGTCACAGGCTTAATGCACCCGTTATTTCCTCTCATTGTGCCAAGCTAGTAACTCTACTGTTGTTGGCCTTGTGCCAACAGTTTGGTTTGTTTGTTAGCCCAGGCAGCTGTGGATCTCAGAGTGGAGGTAGCTTTCCTGGTGACAGAATAAACAGAGAGGAGTCTTCTGGGGAGCATGGCCAGGCTCTGAGCAGCAGCCAAACACCTGTTCCAAAGGAAAAATCTGTTACTACAGCTTTTATGACTTCCCATAAGGCAAAAATTGTGAAACCTAATTACATATTTTTTGCATCATTCAATAACAAAATGGAAAAATGTCCCCTATTCATGAAAAGAAAACTAAAAAGCAAGCAAAAATTGTTTCTAAACAAAGATGGATTTACAACGGGAAATTTTCACCTGTTGCAAGTATTTCCAAAATAACTCTTGCTATGTACATTACAAATATAAACAATAATCAAACCTGTTAAATCCATCTGCTTCTTATAAAAAGGAAAAAGTCTTTACATGTGAGTATCAGAAGGCCTCAAGTCAATAGAGGGATTTTTTAGGGTCTACCCAAACCCCCTCCTGGCTGCTTTTTGCCTTCAAGTCCTCCCCTCATCTTTCCCTCCCCCTCTCACTACTGTGATAGAATGGTGCTCACTGCCTGCCTCAGCTTTCCCATCACTCACCCCTTAATTCATCTCCGTCTGGCTTTGACCTCACCCCTCCTGTAAGGAAGGTCTCAAAGGCCACTAGGAGCCTCAGGTGTTGTTCTCATGACCTTTTCTCAGGGCTAATCTATAGCCTCTCTGTAGTCTTTACTCTTCTCCTCTGCCCTTCTCTGAGTCTCCTGTTACCTCTCAAATCACTCCTTCCCATTGGTTCCTTATTGTGTCCCAACCCCCTAAGCATGGGTAATTTCCTAAATTCCATCCTTGGCTGGCTTTTCCTTTCTTTGTGCACAGACTCTCTGAATATCTTTTATCCTACCAAGTTTTCATTTATTATTCGAATGACTCCCATATTTATGTATCTAGCCCTAAGCTCTCTCTCCAAGCTTGAGATGCACATATGGTGAACTATAAATAAGTTATATTCCTAACAAATGAAAGAAAAGATATTTTTAAAAATCTGTAACTAAAAATCATGAAGAGGTCCCTTGGAGGACCAAAAACTGTGGAGAATTCCTGAAGACAAAATGTTGATGAAATGATGATGAGACTGGATTGAAGAAAGAAAACATAGTCCAAAATGTGGATGGGAGAGCACCATGTCCAGAGGAAGAAGGGGCTGGGAGCTGGAGGGATCTAGGGCAACCCAAAGGGAGAACCATCAAGAGGAGCTACCACATGTTTGTCTCTATAAGCCAATCCCTCTCCACATCTACACAAATTCCCACCCAGCCAGAGACAATTGGGTGTCTCCCTCCAGGTCCACAGGGGATGTGAGCTTGAGCCAGAGAGACAAAGCAGTGCCCCATGCATGCCAGAAACTGGAGTGCCCACATCCACAAGACCAGCCTCTGCCATACCCCGATCCCTGCTTCCCATCCTCTCCCTTTCCCACTCTCACTCCCATACCACCCCTTCCCCAAGCAAGCAGCACAAACAGATATCAGAGAGTCTAACATGGCCTCTCAATCACAACAATAAGCATGGTCAACAATTAGCAAGCATTTGAGTAAAGCCGACATCATGAAAGAAATAATCATTACCTAAAAACAACAATGAACAAAATAAATAATTACCTAAATAAAACAAAATAAACAAGCAGGACTACATCAAACTAAAAAGCTTCTGCACAGCAAAGGAAACAACTAAGAATTAAAAGTCAACCTATGGAATGGGAGAAAATATTTGCAAACCATATATCTGGTAAGGTATTCATCTCTAAAATATGTAAGGAACTCCTACAACTGAATAGTAAAAAACCAAATAAACAAAGCAAAACAAAACAAAAACTCATAACCTGATCTAAAAATGGACTAATGACTTGAATAGATATTTCTCTAAAGAAGACATATAAATGGCCAAAAGTATATGAAAAACGCTCAGCATCACTAACTACCAGGGAAATGCAAATCAAAACCACAATGAGATATCCCCTCACACCTATCAGTATGGCTATTATCAAAAAAATAAAAGACAAGTGTTAGCAAGTATGTGGAGAAATTGGAAGTCTTGCATACTATTGGTAAGAATGCAAAATGGTGCAGCCGTTATGTAAAACAATATAAAGCAAGGGTAGGGAACCTGCAGACTTAAGTCCACACGTGGCCTTCTAGGTCCTTAAATGCTGCCTTTTGACTGAATCCAAATTTTATAGAATAAATCTTTTTATTTTTATTAATACACTTTTGTTCATCTCTTATATTTTTATTTTATTTTTAAAGTGAATGTATTTAAAATACCAAGATTAACATAAGTTTCAACAAAATAATCCTCCCAGATTGACAGGCACAATTAGAACATTAGTAAGCTATAAGGGCTAAATTGACGGCTGCTATGTTCATGATTTAGTTCTGACTTCCCCCACCTAACTGGCACCACTACCACACAAGGCTGGTTGGCAAGAGTTTATGGGGGTCGAGTATGCCAGTCTGTTATCAGCTTTTGACAACGGTGCACTGTGTTTCCATTTGAAGTGGAATTTGTGAATAGTTGCACAGCTCAACAGTATGTCTTAATTCTGTCTGCTTAACAGCCCATCATATCAAAGAAGACCATGAGAATGCTACAGGAAGAAAACAGATTTTTTAATGAGGATTGGGAATTCTAATATTATTTTGTTTCTGCTAAAGATAAGATGATTTGCTTGCTTTGTGATACTGCAATATCAACATCAAAGAAATTCAATGCTCGTCTGCATTATAGCATTCATAAGGACCATAAATATTTTAAATTAGAGGGAGGGGCATGAAAAGTTGCATTGCAGAAATTAAAAGATGAAAAGCAAAAGCAAAGACAATTTTCTCAAGCAGCAATAAAGACCTAGAAATATTGCCACTGGAGCAACTTATAAAGTATAATAGTTTATATTCTCAGGAAAAAAGGGGAAGCCATTCAGTGATGTAGAAATTGTGAAAGAATGTATTTTTGAAGGTGTAGGGTGCTTAGACCCCGGTAACATTTCAAAGTACAAACAACTGCCTCTTTCAAGGAGAACCATAACTGATCGGCAGCATGAATTAGCCTTCAACTTAACAAAACAACTTCATGCAATACTTCAAAAGGAAAATATACATTATTCAATCGCTTTAGATGAATCAACTGATACTACTGACTCAGCACAGGTTTTAGTCTTCATTCAGGTCATAATAGAAGATTTTATTTGCTATGAAGAGTTACTCACTTTGGGCACTCTTGTAAACAGAGCACAGGGAATAGATATGTTCAATAACTTTCAAGATGAATGTCGTGAAATTGACCTGAATTTGGTAAATTTAGTGAGTGTATGTACAGACAAGTGCACCTTCCATGACAGGAAAACATGAAGTGTTTGTTGCACAGATCAAAAAATTATTAACAGATCCAGAAGCTCTCATTTCTTTTCATTGTCTCTTGCATCACCAAAATCTCTGTGTGAAAGCTACTATTTTAAGTGACACTTTTCAACAAGTTATAAATATTGTTAACTATATTCCTGCAAATGCAACATGGCAAAATTGTCAATTTCGTAACATGCTAAAGTTGAACAATGAGAAATTTAGTGTGGATTTGCCATATCATTCTAAAGTGTGTTGGCTATCTCAGGGACAGGTGTCAGCCAAAATTTTATTTCTGCAAGAACAGATAGTTAAATTTTATGAAGAACAGAATCAACAATGTGAATTATTGAAAGAAGATTTCTATAGGAATGCAGCATTTCTATGTGATATCATATCAAATCAAAATGATTTGCATATTTCTTTGCAAGGTAAAACTAAGTCCATATATGATATGTGCCAAAAAATCCAAGCATTTCAAAAAAAAGCTATCTTTTTTCAAAACACTTCTTCAAAAGGAAATTTCAGATGAACATTTTTCCCAGTAAGCAAAGGTCATTGATAAGCAGAATGATATATGCGAATCATTTGAAGAATACGCAGCTGTTATAGACCTATTAATTGGAGAATACAGTGAAAGTTTCACTGACTTTAAGAACCATGACATCACATTCAAATTAGCACTTCAGCCTCACCTAGTTGATATCACCAAGGCACCTAAAGAACTACAGATAGACTTGATTGAGCTCTCAGTAGATGATATTTTAAAGTCATTGTTTGGTGCTAAGAAAGAGCCAATTGAAATATGAAAAAATGCAGTAGAATACCCACGCCTTTGATAACGTGCCCAAAAAATGTTTTCTTGTTTTTCAACCACTTATTGCTGTGAATCTACATTCTCCTACCTAACCCAAATCAAGACACCCTTAAGGTCATAAATGACTAATACCCATCTAGAAGATCAACTGAAACTGCGGACCTCCATGCTGTAACCAAATATTCAATGCTTCCCAACGAGAAATAGACACAATAAACTCATTAAAGGGTTAGTTAACTTTAAAATTAACAAATAGGCAGGGTGCAGTGGCTCATGCCTGTAATCCTAGCATTCTGGGAGGCTGAGAGGGAAGATCACTTGAATTCTGGAGTTTGAAACCAGCCTGAGCAAGAGTGAGACCCCATCTCTACTAAAAATAGACAAAATTAGCCTGGCAACTAAAAATAGAAATAAAAAATCAGCCGGGCGTGGTGGCTCACACCCGTAGTCCCAGCTACTCAGGAGGCTGGGGCAGGAGGATCACCTGAGCCCAGGAGTTTGAGGTTGCAGTGAGCTACAATGATGCCACTGCACTCTACCCCAGGTGACACAGTGAGACTTTGTCTCAAAACAAACCAACCAACCCCCCCCCAAAAAAAACCAAGAAATTTTAAAGTTTCAAAATACAACAGTAAATAATATAGTACTGTGTTACCACCAATCAATACTGACAATTTATAGTTTCAACTGATTTTTTAAAAGAAATAAAACATTACAGATAAAGCCAATGGTCCTACTGACCCCAGTCTCCTCCCTTTCCCTTAGGGCAGCAACCACCATCATAAATTTGTGTATATCTTTCCAATCCAATACAATAATATGTGTTACACAATATATATGATGCTTTTGTATATGGCTTTAAATTTTTCTTAAATAATAACATGTTGTATATGCAGGGTTCTGCAACTAGCTATTTTCACACAACAGTATAAGTTTTAGCTCTCCACATTTATGGCAACAGAGCCAGCTAATTTCTCTAGACTGCTACAGAATATTTCATTGACAGTATGACTGACTATACCATATTTTTATATAGTACTCTGTTTACATATGGACTTATGCAGTAGTTCCAAATTTTTATCATCATAAATCAATGTGTAGTATATAATAATAGTATATATCACCTTGAGGGCGTGGGTGATGTTGTCTCCAAGTATGTATCTAGAAGGAGAATTGTAGGATGATAAGATATGCACATTTCCAATTTTACTAGATTCTGCCAAATTACTCTTCAATTTCTACTCCAATAAGCAATATATGTGTGTTCCGATTTTCCTTCATCCTCACCAATACTTATTATTTTTAGACTTTTTAACTTTGCTAGTGTGGTAGGTGAGAAACTATGCCTTATTATAATTTTAATTAGCATGTCCCTGGTTTCTAGCAAGGCTGATCATCCGTTCATGGTCTATCAGTCATTTGAGACTCTTTTTCTGTGAATTGTCTCTTTCAATCCTTTTTTAAATAGCATTGATAATGTCCCTTTTCCTACAAAGGTCTTTAACTTTTATATAGTCAAATTTATCAACCTGATGAAGAACAGGTGAGTATTTCTCAAACCCAAAGAAAAATGTGAGTCCTTAGAACGAAGAGGATACACTGAATGTTAAGTTGGATGAATATAATACGTACCCATCTAAAAACATTGTAATGAAATTTCAGAATATAATTGAGTTTCAGGTGTTTAGAGGTGAGGGGTGAGGGGTGGGGGGAGCACTTGTTTGTGCTTGCTTTGCAGTGAGCCCTAGAGGGAGGAGAGAGGAGCTCTCTGGGCACTGGGAGAAACTGGCAAGGAACTGGGAAGGTCTTGAGAGTTCACTGGTTTTGAGCTGCCAGTCATGGCTACTTCACAACTCAACAGGGTCCTTGGGACATTCCTGCAAACAGAATTCTGGAGAGTCATTAGGAAGCATGAATGGAAGAATTTTGTAGTTACTGTTGCATTGTTTTGTTTCATTTAACACAATTAATGTTAGAGTTCACAAAGTATCATTTACATATCAGGATGAACAATCTAAAACTGCCATTTTTGTAGAGTAATAAATAGTCAAATGTTGGCAGCAGTTTCCTAGGGTTCAACCTAATAGGTGATTTCACTGCATATTCTTAACTCTGTGAGATGTATAATCAACTCTTACGGCTGAGCAACCAGAGGGCCAGAGAGCTTAAGTCTGTGGATGGGGGTCATGTGACTGCTAAAGGGCAGAAGTTAGCCTACCTGGCTCCATCTCCTGGCCTGATTCTTTGTCTGGACAGGAAAAACACTCAAGATAGGGAGATTAGTCTCAAGATAATCAGCGGAAAGAATGGCTTTTACTAAGAGAACTTGGGCTTCATACTCAGACAGACAACATGCTTCAGGCATAACCTGTGAGCTGGAGAAAAGTATGTCAGGGCAGCAGTGGACTGTGAACCAGAGAACATCACGTAAGTGGGGCAGAGAGACAAAGAGCTATGGTTTTGCATGTCCCAGCCGCTGATCACTGTGCTCAGAGCCTTAAGGAACTGGCATGCTGTTCCCTTGTGCCATCATTGTTCAGTATGTAATACCCTCCCCAGCCTGGATGACAGACCTCGTAGGCCCAAGATTTTTCTGCTCATGCTTAGAATAGTCTGTGGTTACTTTTAATTGCAAACACAGTCTTAATTCAGAAACTGGAATGTTGATGCAAGGTATTCATCAGAACTCTGAGCTTATTTTTACATTAAATTCTTCTCTCTTCCCCAGCTTGGGCCTGGCCAGCTGAAAGCTTCCAGTGGGGACAGTGTAGAGGGGTTCTTCTCTCTTTTTCCACTCTGCCTCCCCGCCAGTTACCATGGTTATGGCTACTAATGCTCCCAGGGAGCAAGTCGGGAAGAAGCAGCAACAGCTGTCAGTTGGCTTCAAGTCTGGCTTGCCAGCCAGATGTTAAATTCCGCCTCTTGCTCATGGAGTGCTTTTATGTCCCTTCCACAGGTTCCTGGCTCAGCCTCTTTATCCCAAAGTTCTCTCTAACCTGTGGATGCATCTCAAGTCCAGTCTCATTTCAGGTGGTCATCTGAGACCCCATCCTCAGCCCCTGGGCATTCAGCTCCAACCTTCTGCTACTGGAATCTCTCTATACGGGACCTATGACGTGGAGTCTTTGTAGACTCCCTCTACTGTGGGGCCCACATCCATCCAGAAGAAACTCTCCTTCTTCCCTTAGCCAGAAAAAACTCTGGGGGTGCAGGCTGGTCCCCATGAGGTAGCAATAGCACCACCAGAGCAGCTAGCAAGCCCTCCTCCCAGCCTCTAGATTTCCCAGGTGGGACCAGAGCCCAGACCACCACACCCCCAGCTGTAGGGGTCTCACATTGGACTCTTGGAGTGGGACCGACAAACACTCACCCTTACTAAATGTGAGGTGGAGGAAACAGGAGCTCACAGGACTCACAGCACAGCTTTCTTCAAGGACATCCTCCTCACAAAATTCTTCCATTCCTCTCTTCCTACTTTTTCAGAGTCTCAAAGTGGCTAAGGGGTTTCAAAGTCTTGGATCAGATTTTTGGCATTTCCTTAGAACATCTCCATACAGTGACTCAGCATCTCACTTTGGATTTTCACCCACGTGGCACATATTGTTGTCTGATGGAAAATTCAGTTTTAAGGCCCTGTTACATTCATATGCATTAAACTTTCATCTTCATAAGTACAGATAACATCTTCAATCTTAAAGATGAGGCAAACTCATCTCTGGAGGCTCAGAGAAGTGAGGCCAAGGTTGCCCACCCAGTCAGTGCTAGAGCTGGGATTCTGACCAGGCCTGTCTGACGTCTTCCGGGAGGTGTGTGTTCACAGTCCTCAAGCCCAAGGGAAGAATTTGGAGACATGTAGGGAAGTGCTTCCCTCATTTTGGGCCCAGGCCCCCGGTCACCACAAGAGGCTCCATGCTACTTTAGAGCTGATCTATGTCAGCTTCTGTGTCTTGGCTTGGCTCTCGTACTCACAGGACACATTCTGGGACCTAGTTTCAGAGAGAGGGCTGAGAAGACTAAGGTTGTTGGAGAGACCAACAATTCTACTGATCTGGCAACAGCCCCATCTAGATGTGACTTTCAGCCGGAAGGGGTGTGCCAGGATGGCAAACTCACCTGGCCTGGCATCCCAGCCAAACACCAAGAGGAAAGGGCATAGCTTGACCAAGACTGCGACTGCAGGAGGACAGGACCCTGGGCTTGGTCCCAGCCATGCCTTTGCCTTGGCGTTTTTTCGGTATGTTTGGGCCTCCTTTTCACCATAACACTCCTCTGAGCTTGATAGCAAAGCACTCAACAGGTGGCCCAGAGCTACACAGGAAAGTGTTGAGAGGTGAGAGGTGGAGGAAGTGACTCAGCTGGTCCTTACAAGAGGGAAAGGATACAGTACTGGCCAGCTCCCAAGATGGGCTGGGTTTGGTCTCCAAGAAGGTCCAGCCTGGTGGGCATTTCCAACGTGGGGTTGGTTAATAAACCATGGTCTAGCACAATGGCGTGTCCACCATATATCATGACGTGTAACATTTAATCATATAGAAAAATGTTTATAGTGTGTTATTAGGTGAAGATGCTGTACAGCAGGATCCTAGCCTTACAAAAACAGTGTCCTTGCTTAAACAAGTGCTTCCAGAAGACACGCCTGAAAGGCAAAGGTACCGGCCGAGTGTGTGACTCCACCAATTCCTGTGGGTTCTTAGAAGGGTCAAAGTTCCCCGCTTACCCTCAGACTGACCCAAAGGAGTGGGGTCAGGACACAGTGCAGTCCCTTCTACTTCATGGGGTAAGAGCCGCTCACCCTCATCCCTCCGACATCCTCTCTCAAGGCTCTGTTGCCTGGTCTTCCGCACCCTCCAAATACAAAGGGAGTCAGCACACCTGCACCATTTCCCCAGATGACTGGGCCACTCACTGGGCTCCCATCTGTCGAGAGCCCCCTGTGACACCAGGAGTGTCACTCTCACCCCACCTCCAACCTCTGGGTTTGTTTATTTTGACTCTCCTCCTGTCGGTCAGAAGGAAGGGCTGACCTCCCCCTGTTATGCTTGTGTATGTACTTAGAGAAAATTGGGGAAGGAGACACAACAAAATATGAAGAGTGGCTGTGGCAAGGGCTTGATATTAAAATATTCTTATTTTCTTTTATAGTTACCTGTGTTTTCTACAATAAAAGTGTTCCTTCCCTACTTCACCAAAGAAATCAAAGCCATTGCCCTGAGCTACGTCAAATTCCTACTGCCGTCTCCCCTCCGCTCCCCGAAGTGCACAACCGTCTCTGAACCCACACTCACCTCTCCCTCCAAAATCAGAGACGGAGGCAAACTCTCCATGGCGTCCTCACTGCCGCGCACTCTGTTCTCACTGTGCCTAACACGTAAAGCTGATCTGGGAATATGTCATAGAGTCACGTCAGGAGTAATATTTGTAAATTCTTAGTAGTGTACGCAGTAAATAAGAAGAGTTCAACAAATGATAATGATAATTATTTCGCTTTTCAGGACCTCAGTTTCCTCAACTGTAAAATGAAGTAATTATAGTACCTACTTAATAGGATTGTCGTAAGGATTAAATGAGTTAAATTTATGTTAGGTACTTAGAAGAGTGCTTGGTACATAGTAGGTGCGCTATAAGTGTTTGCTAGTATCAGTATTAGCAGTACTAATTTGTATTGCTAGTATTAGTATAATACATTATTTCGTTTTCTCCTAAACCTTATTTATTAATATTCATTAATTATTTAATTATTCATTAATTGTTTTATTAATAATTATTCTCTTGGTTCATTAATAATCAGCTATCTCCCATACCGCAAATCCACCCCATGATCTTACTGGCCGATCCCTCTCCACCCTTCAAGTCCAGGCCTGTGAGAGAAGTGGGTTTCCAGACTCACTCGCGCACAAAACAGTGCAGCCTGTTTCCCCTCTCACCTCTCCAGTGAAACTCTCCCAGCAAAGACCACAGATGACCTTTTGCCAAATTCAAAGGACACTTCTCAGTTTTTATATTTCTGGCTCTTCCTTATCTGACCCACTGAACTCACTGTCCTTCCTGAAGCTCTCTTTCCCTTGCCCCTCCCGGTCTTCTCCTACTTCTCTGGACTCTCCCCCTTACCTGGCTTCTTTCTCCCTGCTCAGTCCTAGAACGATCATGCTCCCCAAGGTTCTGACTCCAGCCTCCTGCTTTCCTCGCCCTGCCCACTCTCCCTGGAGAAGCTCGTGCACTGCCGCACTGCTAATCACCTCGCTCCCACAGCAACAAAGCCTGTGTTTCTAGCCCCGGCCTCTCTTCGAAGCTCCGGACCCATATATCCTTGCATAAGCCGGTGTTTACCCCCGGAAGTCTCATAGCTCTGCCTGAAATAAGACTAGACTTATTATCCCCCTAAATCTGTGTGTCCCCCAAGTAAGAGGCTCAGGAAACATCCAAGATTTCTCCCTCTAACCATGCCTGAAGTCCAGCTAAGCTAATTTTCCTACCTTTTCTCAAACCATCCCCTTCTCTCCATACAAGTCTATGACAGCTGCGAGCAGGCATTGTCTCAAACTCAGTATCCATCTTCCTCCTTCTCTTTCTCCTTTTTTTGCATTCTCTTCTTTCTCCATGCCCTCATTCAGTCAGACAGTCAGTCAGTCAGTCAACAAACACAGGTTGAATATCTACACCATGCTAGGCCTTTGGAATATAAAGAGGAAAAAAATGTAATGCCCCTAAGGTCAGGGAGTTCACGCTATAATGGGTACTAAGAACCCCAGTGCCGTGAAATATATACACACAGGGAGCTCAGAAGCCATTCTCTCTGAACTAACAGTTACGTAAATCTGGATTGCTATTTTTTTACTATAATATTTCAAACAAGGAAGTAAAGACACTAATATATCTGACATCCAAGCACCCAACACCCAGCTCTCTGGAATTCTGACATTTGTCTTTCTCCTGTATGTTTAACTGTATAATACACACACATATATAAAACTATATATCCAGTACCCAAATTTTCAAATTTTATGTAAGAGGTCTCTACACGTCACTCTACACGTCATTTTACAGAGTGATTTTTTTGCTCAGCCTTATATTTTTGAGATTTATGCATGTTTATATGTGCAGCATTTTCCCTGCTCTGTAGTATTCTACATAAACACTCCATAGTATTTATTCATTCTCCTGCTGATAGACATGAAGATGATTTCCAGTTTTTCCCTAATATGAGCAATGTTGTAATGAATTCCTATACAAGTCTATACATATCTCCTTGTGTACATGTGAGGGTTTCTCTAGAAGTCAATTGCAGCATTGAAGAACTTGCACCTCTGAGGTTTCTTAGACATTGACAAGTTGCTCTTGAAAGTGATTGTATCAATTTATACTTCCACCAAAGCCTGTGAGAGTTTCTGTTTATCTACTCTACATCTTTGTAAATACTTAGTGGTACCCCTTTTTAATTGTGGCCAGTCTGTAGGTGTGAAATGGTATCTCATGTAGTTTAAATTTTTATTTCTGTGATTATTAATGAAGTTGCTAATTCGGATTTCCTTTTCTCTGAATTGCCTTTTCATACTTTTTGCCTATTTTTCTATAGTATTATTTATCTCTTTCCTATTTGATTTGTGGAATTTCTTTACAAATTGTACATTCTAATCATTCGTCAGTTCTCTGAGTGGCAAATACCTTCCCTTAGTCTGAGTCTTGTCTTCAGTTTTGTTTAACATGTCTTTTTTCAACAGAAGTTGTTCATGTAAAACAGGTAAAATGTCAGTCATTCCTTTTATGATTTGTTTTTATTTCCTGCTCAAGAAATCATTACCTGCCCAAAAGGCATGAAGATATTTCTCTATATTTTATTAAAGATTTAAATATTAGCTTTTTAGTTATTTATTTGGGGTGTGGAAATAGGATCCTAATTTTATGTTTTTCCATGTGGATTACCAATTTTCCAAGCATCAGTTATTTTTAAAAGTAATTTCTTTCCCCCACTGATTCGAAATCCCAGCTGTTGCATATCTTTTCCATATGTGCGTGGGTCTCTTCCTGGGCTCTCTGTTCTGCACCACCACCCCACTCACTAATTACCATTCCTTTATAATACCATGAAGTCTTGTTATTTTGTAGGTTAAGTCTTCCTTCTACCCCACTACCTTGTGTTCCTTTCCAAAATTATCTAGCTCTTGATCTTCCATATGAATTTTAAGATCAGCTTGTCATGTTCCATTTTTAAAATTTTATTGGGATTTTGATTGAAATTTAACTGAATTTATATATTATTTTGAAAAATTTTTCATATTTAGGATATTGGGTCTTCAATCCATGAACATATGTCTCTTCATTTATTTTCAGGTCTTCTTTTTATTCTTCCCACAATGCTTTGTAATTTTCTCCATAAAAATGTTATCTATTCTGTTAGATTGATCACTAGGTACCTCATACTTTATCTTGCCATTATTAATGGGACCATTGTTTTTTCTATCACATTTTCTAACTGGTCATTACAGATGCATAGAAGACTGGTAATTTTTCTGTGTTGACCTTGTGTCTCCCAATATTATTGTATTCATTTAGTACTTCTAATAGTTTATCTATAAATTCCTTTGAATTGTCTGTATAGATAATTATACTCTGCAAAAAAAAAAAAAAACCCACTTGGATTTCTTCCTTTCCAATTCTTATACCTTTTTTTCTTATATTATTGCATAGGCTAGGTTCTCCAATGTGGAAAAGAAGTAATGAGAACAGCCATCCTTGTCTTATTTCTGAGTTTAAAAGAATGCTTCTGACATTGTGCCACAAGAGTTTGTTTATGGCCAGGTGTGGTGGCTCACACCTGTAATCCTAGCACTCCGGGAGGCTGGGGCGGGAGGATCACTTGAGATAAGGAGTTTGAGAGCAGCCTGAGCAAGAGTGAGCTCCCATCTCTACAAAAATAGAAAGAAATTAGCCAGACAACTAAAAAGAGAAAAAGTTAGCTGGTGTGTTGGCTCACACCTGTAGTCCCAGCTGCTTGGGAGGCTGAGGCAGGAGGATCACTTGAGCCCAGGAGTTTGAGGTTGCTGTGAGCTTAGGCTGATGCCACGACACTCTAGTCCAGTCAACAGAGCAAGACTCTGTCTCAAAAAAAAAAAAGTTTATTTGCTGATTATTGGTGGATAACCTTTATCATGTTCAAAAAACTTCCTTTTATTCCCAATTTAGTAAGTTTTACCATGAATGGATATAAAATTTTATCAAATGCTTTTTTGTGTCTATTAAGATGATCATATATTTTTCTCCTTTAAATTTTAATATGGTGAATCACATTACTAAATGTTCCTAAGTTAGACATTCTTATGTTCTGGGATAAACTTTAATAATAGACTACTTGATTCGTTTTGCTAGTATTTTATTTATGACTTTTGTATCTAGGTATATAAATGAGTGTATCAGTTCTCTATTGCTGCATAATAATTACCCAAACAAGCTGATTAAAACAACAATAAACAGGTGGAAGCTAAAATGTCTTTCATCACTTAACCTCGGATGTCAAGACCATTATTTTCTGCAACATCCTATTGATACATGAACGAGCCCTGTTCAGTGGAAGGGTATGACACCAGGGCATGCATACCAGGAGGCGAGAATCGCTGAGTGCCATACAGGAAGCTGGCTACCACACAAGCTTTGTAGAATTATTTGACTTTTAAAAATATGTATATGTATATCTTTAATAAAAATGAGAATTTTAAAAAGTGTTTTTGTTTATAGTCAATGCTTATTTAGATTTATCAGCATGTTTTACCAATTTAGATGCTTAACATTGTTTCTTCTATCCTTCCCTTTTTTCTGGGTTCATTTTTATTCCTGAAGTATATCCCATAATAATTATTTCAATGAGGGTCTATACTTTATATATATGGAAATGCCCCATTTTTGTCTTAAATTATAAGTTAGCTGGATATAAAAGTCTAGTTGGCACTTTGAAGATACTACTCCTTCATCTCTGGCCTCAGTCTTTGCTGAAGCCCAGAAGTTACGTTTTGAGTAATCTGTCTTTTTCTCGGGTCTATTGTAAGGGATATTTTTTTCTCTTTGCCTCTGATTCTGCAATTTCCCTAAGGAAATTTCTCAGCTACTATTTCCTCATATATTGCTTCACTGCCATTCCCTTCATTCTCTTCATCTGAGACTCCTACTGAACATACATTGTCCTTCATACAAGCTATCCTTCATGTCTCATAAGTGCTCTTACATTTTTAAATCTTTGTCTCTGTGTATTGAATTGTGTTAATTCCTAAGTAATATCTTCTAACTTGCTAATTCTCTTTTTGTGTCTAGTCTACAGTTTATGCTATCTGTGTTTTTTATTTTTAATGAACAAGCTTTTCATTTCCAAGATTTCTAATTGATTTTTTTCATATTCACCTGTTCTTGTGTAATTTTGATCTGCCTCTATTTATGTCTTGTTAATTTCCAGAGGCTATTAAGCCTTCATTGCCTTTTTGAGCATCCTAAATATTTTTAATTCTTCGTAAGATTTTTAAAAAATTAATTTAGTCTGGAATGAATCATATTCTAAATGTTGATTTTGTTGACTGTTTTTCTTACCATTAAATATTTTTCATCTATTTTGATTTACAACTTCACAGTGAATTGGAGGACTTTTTACTTTGTCTTTACATCTTTTTTTTCACTCTGTCTCTAACTATCCTGAGCTGGGACCCTAGGCCCAGTTGAGAACCAGATCTTACAATAATATTTCAAGGCTCCCACTCTGTTGTGGTATTAGGACATCACATATACAGGCACATAGCCAGATGGTGGCTTGGCTTAGCTCCTAGTCAAGGGTCTGTCTTCATCTTCCCACATCTCAAGCCCCAGGTTGTATGTGGACAGCTGGGGGTTTTTTTGGTTTTTTTTCCAGTTTCTTTTCACAAGCAGAGGGAGCCTCACCGCACCCCTGGCTTCAAGAAGCCTGGCTGTCGTCCCCTGTGCTGCATGGAGCACTTTAGCTCCAGTTACCAGGAGTTGTGCCTCTGGCAGCTACTGCTGTAGGTAGACCCCGAGACCGGCAGGCCCTCTGTCCCACTCACCGCTTTGCATTTCTGATCTGCTTCTGGTACACAGAGATGTCCATTTTGGTTGGGGCCCGACTATGTCCCTTTGCTTATCATTTTTTTCTGTTTTATTTATTATTGTATGTGCTTGGAACAGATTGAGTGGGCCGCAGCACGAACCCACTATGCCATCTTGACTAGAAATCAAGGACTGAATTTGTGGTTGCCGTACCTGTAGAGAAGTCCTATGTTTCCTTTTATTAAACGTAAAAGAGGAGAGATCATTTTATAAAAATTCAGTAGGCTTTTATGCGTGGGCTTTGCCATGAATACTATCTGAGGTGGAGTCTGCCTGTCCCCAAGTCTCTCTCTCTCTCTCTCTCTCTCTCTCTCTCTCTCTCTCTCTCTCTCACACACACACACACACACACACACACACACACACACACACACACACCCTGAGAGTGACTCTTTGGAAGGGGAGGCCAGAGGACGCAGAAGAGGCCTCGTCAGTAACACTCCCCTCTCCTCAGAGCAGAGCTGGGCCTGACGGTAGCAGCGGGAGTGGCGTTGAGACCGCACGTGCCGTGCCGTGGAAGGGGTCTGCAGGGGTGAGGCGCCGCCGCAAACAATTCCCAGGGGAGCGTCTCCCTCTGGTGGCCACAAGCCGAATCGGCGGTGCCCTCAGCCAAGGACACGGCCGCAAGGAGTTAAGGTTTCACACACACCCAATCCTGCAGATTGGGACCTGTGGAAGTGGCACAGGCAGCCCGAAGGTCCCACTTACACAGGGCCCAGGGCGAATTCTCTCTACCGTCTCCCCTGCTGTGCCAGAACAGAGCCCACCCTGCCCAGGCCTGTTACTTCCCACTTGGTGCTTCTGAGCATCAGAGCATTAACTTTAGGGGCCACGTGGTCCAGAGAGTTCTTGGAGTGGGTTCCTTAACTGAAATGTCCAGACGCCCCTCGAGGCCACGCTATGGAGAGGGCTATGGGAGGAAGTCTGTGCAACCTGGGTTTGGGGATTAGATAAACCTGAGTCCGAATCCCGCCGGTGTCACTCACTAGTTGTGTGTCACTCACTAGTTGTGTGTCTCTGGGTAAGTTACTTAACCTCTCTGGGTAAATTACTTAACCTCTGTTTCTTCCTCTGTAAAAGAAGGATAATAATTGTACATACCTTAGTGGGTCGCTGTGAGAGTAGAACCAGATAATCGGATAACTCCTCTATCACCCATCTCCTCCGCCCTGTCTCTGAGGTGACTGGGCTCTTACCGCCCTCCCTGTCCCACGCCTGGGCCCTGCGGGCTTCCATCAGCCTCCCCCAGGCCGTGGGCAGAAGGGACGCGGGGATTTTTTGAGGAGCAGCCAGGCCCAGATGAAGTTTTACTACAGGAGCCTCACACTGGGGCCAAAGTGCTCAGGCCGGAAAGTTGTCCCCGAGCATCGCACCTCACAAGCGCCCTCTGGCTGCTGGTGCCCGGCCTTCTCCTGCCTATTTCCCCCCCAGCGGGCCGCCGGCCGGGTCCTGGCAGAGAGCGCGGGCAGGAGTCGAGCCCGGGCAGAGGCGCAATTCAAGCACAGCCGGGCGGGGCTCACAGCTGGCCCGTCGGTCTCACTGACGTTATTCGGCACCTGCTCTGTGTTTGGCACTGCGGATTTTAAGGGAAAGGACGTGTCTCTACCCTCAAGGTCCTCACAGCACAGTGGGGAGACGCCCCTCGCGGTGTGACTGTAACTGCTCTAATGAGAGTCCGCGCGGATGCCGCAGCAGCGCAAATCAGGGTCCCCCTGGAGAGTCGGGGACGGCTGCCCAGAGGAGGGGCTCTGGCTGGGCACTTGAACGTGGAGTCAGAATTTGCCAGGAGGACAAACTTCATGGATTCATTCAGTACGTTTTCATTCCACACCTGCCGCCCTCTCCTCCGGGTGCTGTTCTCTGCACTGAGGTCGCAGCGACGAGAGAGAGAGAAAGGCGGTCGCTGCCGGCCATGGTGCGCTCCTGCCCAACATAAACAGTTTCACAGAACATCAACGTCAGACAAGGCCACTCTGTGGCTGTGATAGATCTAGACAAAAATAAGCCCAATAAGTCCTTTCGGACGCCCCCTCACTGAGGCGCCCACAGCGCCCCATGGCGTGTGTTCCCCTCCACTGCCACAAGCAATAAACCCGGCGCGCTCCGGTGCGGGGGTCTCTGGCGGTCTTTGGGTGGAGGGCAGCGACAGTGAGAGTCAGAGGCAGGATTTGAGTGGAGACCGAAGGAAATGAGGCGCAAGCCAGGTGGAGATGCAGAGGACGACATTCCAGACAGATGGAGCCTGGCGGCAAAGGCTCCAGGGAGGGAATGGGATGTTAGAAAACAGCAGCTAGGCCAACGCAGCTGGAGTAGGAAAGGCAGAGTACGTTTCCCAGGCAGAGGGAACAGACTGTGAAAGCCTCATGTTAAGAAAAAGTGAGCCCCTGCTGTCAAGTATGGGTAGTTCTGTGGCGTTAAAATAAAAAACCAATATGATTGGTTTGGGAGAAGGGGACAATACACAGAAAACACGCAATGAAGAGCCTTCATTGCCTTTTATTGGAGATTCTTAGTAAAATCGCCCTGGGCCCTAATGCTCTGTTGGAGCCACCCATGATGACATTTTTCTTTGATATGATAATCAAGTAAGTAGAATAACATATCCTCTTTTTGAACAAAGTCTATTGAACAAAGTCTACCACAAGGAACTCCACTTGTTCATGACAATTCCTTCGTGTTATTATGAAAGGAGAGGAAAAAAATCAATGCCAGTCTCCCGGTCTTTGGGCGGACCCTGACAGCTCACCCTATGGATGTACATCTCCCTAATCCATCTATGGAAAAGCCTGTCCCTTTGGTTTAGGTCCAGTAGGATTACCTCGGCCAAGCATTTGTGTGGTCCAACGTGATTTAGTAGTGAGAGAGATTGAACAAATTTCATCACCAGCTGCAATTTATGCCCCAGAAAGAAAACAAAAAAGAGTCTGCCTTCTAGTTGCTGGCAACATAAATTCAAAATTCCCTGCAGAGGTTCAAGGCTGTGGGCTGCAGGTGTGAAGACACATGCTCCACACCATTACTGAGCTCCAACCCCAACCCCAGCCATCTCAGGGCTCCTGATTGCTTAGCAATGAAGTTTTCCCAGTGAAAGAGGACTAAAAGTATTCAAGGCCCTCCCTGGGATGCCCCAGGCCTGCCTGCTGAGCCTTAGCCTTCCACTCTGAATTCCTTCTCCAGCTCCTGTGAATCCATACTCTCTTCTTGCAATTTCCCACCCCAGGGCCCTGGGTCCTTCCCTCCACTTGCAATGTCTAAAGCTAAGGGATCTTCCAAGGCTCAGCTCAAAAGCCACTTCTTCTGTGAGGACTGCCCTGAGTCTTCCAGCTAGGAATATATGTCTGCCTCCCTGATCTGCACTGGCCCCACATCTCCTCACACTCTGCTCACTGCCATATGCATATGTCAGATCTCTCTTACCAGATGATAAAAACCCGGAATGCAAAGTCTGTACTGGGCACGGCCTTGAGTAGAGTGAAGGGTGGGGAGGGGGAGCCCAGGAAAGGAGCAGAAAGGCCCAGAATAAGAGACAGGAGGCAGGGGCCTATGCTGAAAGACAGGTCCTGGCATCTTCAAGGCAAGAGAAGCTAAGGTGTCAGTGGCACCTATACCACCGCTGCCTCCACAAAAATGTCTCCATTGCATAAGTACACTTTGATCCCTGGGAAATACCCCTAGGGAGCCTGCCTGGCTCACAATGGTCCTCTTTCTGTGAATCCCTCCCCTACCTACAGCCCCACACCCCCACAGAGGTGGGACCCTGGCAGTCATCACTGTCCTGTGTAACTCCATTCTCTGGCCCAATTCCCTCTCCAGAGATTTGGGGCTCAAACACAACCAGTGAGTCTCTGAGCATGGCTCGGACTGGGTATCCATAGGCTGCCAGACTACGGACACACCATCCTGCACTTAGAAAAGTCTCAAAAGAAGGAACTGGAGCAGAAGAGCCAAGATGAGTGGTATTGGTCAGGTCTTGTGCAGAAACCAGCAGCAGAAACCCAGATAAAATTAGCTTCAGCAAAAAGAAATGATTTGGGCTCACCAACTGCCAAGTAAAAGAGCAGCGTTGCTTTGTCCCTGTCTCCACCCCTTGCTTCCACTTGGATCGAGTTATTTCCCCATCCCGAGTATAAAGGCCTTTAGACATGCCAAACTCCATCTCCTCCAGCTTTAGGACCCAGGGAAGTGAGAACTCCTCCCCTCATGTCCATGCATCTGTCCCAAGGAAGACTCTGAGGCTGCTTGGACCACACACCAGCCCTTAGTTACTAGGTGGCCAAAGAGTGCTGGAAGACACTTCCTCCCCTGCATGGCTGCCTGTATCTGGGGGTTGGGAGGAAGCTCTGTGAGTGACAGTCCCCAGTGCCACATGGACTGGGAGAGGAGTCCCCCAAGGCACTAGATGAAGGAGCAGGATGGGGGAAGCATGACAGGCAGCCAACAAGCCCCTTCACCTCAGCCCTGTTCAGAGTAGACGGCAAGGCCCGGCTCCAGGCAGCTTCCTGACTCCTGGCTCCAGCTATGTGCCAAACATCCGGTGTCCTGTGCGTCCCCTACGACCTCTAAATACATTTTCTTTTTTGGTTAATCTTACCAGGGACAATTTCTGTTGTGTGTGACCAAAAAAACAAGACAACCCCAATTATATGTATCTACAACAGCATAGGAAATAGTCTGGGTAGTTTTATTAAAATCAACAGTAGTTATTTCTGAGTATTAAGATCATAGGTGATTTTAAAGAAAGAATATAAAACGAAAAAAAGTAAAAACTTTTTTAAAAAGAACAAAGGAAAGACAAAGTAAAGGAAAAAAAATTTTAAGCATTATATGTGATTTCAGTTTTCTTCTTTGTATGCTTTTAAATTTTTTCCCAGATTACATTTATTTATTTCACTGGTGGTTTTTTTTTGTTTCTTTTTCTTTTTTTTTTTTCTTTTTCTTTTTGAGACAGGGTCTCACTCTGTCACCCAGGCTAGAGTGCAGTGGCATCATCACAGTTCACTGTAACTTCAAACTCCTGGGCGCAGGCGGTCCTCCTGCCTCAGCCTCCTGAGAAGCTGGGACTACAGGTGTGCTCCACTACACCCGGCTAATTTTTACTATACTTGTTTTGTGCAAATACTAAAGATTTGATATAGCAAAAACTGTAAAGAAAAACAATATACGTTTTTCAGCAAGAATGCTGACACTCAAGGATCGTGACTATTCACATTTCGGCTTCTTACCTTATACACACACGGTGGCCTGTGGAGTTGATGGACACCGCCCTGCAGGCACCCTTGTGCCAAGTAAGTTGTCATAAAATGTCTGGAGACATTAAGAGATGTATTTTGTAGCCCATGGACAGTAACTTGAACCCCAGTCACATCTGGGGTTCGCACGTGGACAGACAGGATAACACGTGGTTGGTGGGGGGGGTGGAGAGAGGCCCACCGCAGGAGGGACACCTGGGACCCCAAGAAAGAAACCCCCATGAGTGAGGGTGTGAGCCGGACTCAGCCCCACGTGGAGGCCAGTGCAGCGGGGAGGGCAAGGTGTCCTGCATGGCTGCTCCTGAGCGCTCCAAATTCACCTCCTTTCTGGAGTGAGAAGATCAAAGGTTAAAGGGGAGGGGTGGGGGGTCCTCACAAGGAACCTACTTGGCCATGGTACTTTGGAAATTTACTTTTCTTCTGTGTACCTTGTTTTCCTCATCTGCAAAATAGGGATGGGATGAAAAGACAACAACCTCTTACGGGTGTTTAAGGACCACATGTATGTCAAGCTGTCATCACAGTGCTCAGGTCATGATGGAGACTCACCGAACGGTCGTGACGGTGACGACGAGGGAGGAGGAGGCCTCATCCCAGGGGGCTGCAGGGTAAAACCACCACAAGGAACTCAAGCAGCTCTGTTATGGGACACACACACCCACTTCCTCCTGATAAAGCTAAACTGAAATAGGAGGACTGTGAGCCCCAGAAATCTGTGGATAGGTGATGAGGAGCCCTAGGGACTGGCAATAGTGAGAATTGCCCCGTGACCCAAGGACCAAGGAAAAGGGTAGGCCGTCATCTCCGTGTGGGCAGCCAGCACCAAGGGTCAGAGTGATAAATGCTTGGTAGAGGCACAGGAGGTGGCCAGAGACTAGGGGTCAGAGAGGAGCAGCAAACAGCAGGGACAGAGACCCATGGACGATGGAGCAGAGAGATGGTGAAGGCAGCAACTAAGAAGAGGGACCCCAGTTAGTCCAGGGGACTGCTCTAATTTAAATGAGCCCCCCTCCATCACTATCTCATTCTCATCCTTGACCCCAGCACACCTAGAGCAGCACAACAGGAGGAGAGGCCTTGGCCTTACCTTTTTGGCGGTTGATGGCAATTGCCCCATCACACTTTGGGGACAAACAAGTAACCTTACCCAGAACCATGAGGCGGGTGGGGTACTGTTGGGAGAGCTCTGTAGGAGACTCCTGAGACCTCTGATACCACCACAGAACAATCTTTCTTCTCACAGGCACAGATAATGTCTTATGACCAGGCTCTAAAGCAAGGTATTCCAAAGTCCGCTCCCTGGCTGGCTGCTCCGCGGGGGGAGCTCTGCACTGAGGAAGGGCCCGTCACACCTCCTGTCTGTGCCTCTAAGGCCTGCCTTTGTCCTCATCCCTCACCTGCCTCAGAATCCCCAGGGGGAGCTTTTTAACCTTTGCTGCCAGCACCCCGTCCTCACAGGGTCTGGTTTAGAAATGAGGCTTAGATATTTCATAAAAGTTCCCAGCCACAACTGTTCCTCTACATATCTGTACTTCGCAGACTTCTCAAAGACTTACGGTGAAACAGCTATGACTTGCTAGAGAACCCATGAACCAGATGAGGCCCCATGAGTCTTCCTCAGGGAACTTGGGTCCTGGGCGCTGAGTCTGTAGACCCTTGTACCGGCTGCCTCCCTCCCATAAAGCCGGAGAGACCCCTTGAATCCATGTTGCACGAGCCAGACCTGCATGTGAATCCCTGCTCGGCCACTCACTACCGATGCGTCTTCGCACACTTTACCTAATCTCACTAAGCCTCAGTTTCCTCTTCCACAAAGCAGAGATGATCGTACCAACCCCGGGGCATTAGGAATGAAATTAAGAATGCATGTGACAGGGCCGAGCGCGGTGGCTCACGCCTGTAATCCTAGCTCTCTGGGAGGCCGAGGTGGGCGGATCGTTCTGAGCTCAGGAGTTCGAGACCAGCCTGAGCAAGAGCGAGACCTCATCTCTACCAAAAATAGAAAGAAATTAATTGGACAGC
>CAUYSK010051024.1:0-26776 GCA_963575035.1 Avahi laniger | reverse complement strand
AAGTGTTTCTTGTAGCTGGCATATTGTAGGGACTTACTTTTTAAATCTAATCTGACAATCTCTGCCTTTAATTGAAACATTTAGTCTCTAATGTAATTATCAATAATATTGGGTTTAAATCTACCATCTTGCTATTCGTTTCCTATTTGTTCTGTGTGTTCTTTTTTCTTCTTTTTTTCTGTCTTCTTTCAGATTGAGAATTTTTCATGAGTCTGTTTCGTGGTCATTATTCCCTTATTAGCTATACCTCTTAATTTTAAATGTTTAGTGATGGCTTTAGGGTTTCCAATATATATCTTTAACTTATCATAGTCTATATTCAAATAATATTCTACATTTCACATAAAATGTAAGAACTTTACAATAGCATATTTCAATTTCCTCTTTCCAAGCTTTATTCTATTGTTGCTATATAGTTTAATTCTAAATAAGAACTATGTAATATACTGCTATTAATTTTGCTTTAGTTTATCTTTTTAAATGGCTTGAGATACAATCTAGCCATTTAAAGTATACAATTCAATTGTTTTTAGTATATTCCTGAGTTATGCAAAACCATAACCAAAATAAATTTTAGAACATTTTCATCACTCCATAAAGAAACCCTGTATTGTTTTTATTATTATTTTTATTATTAGCAGTCACTTCCCATTTCTCACCAACCTCTAGGCAATCCCTAATCTACTTGTTGTCTCTGTAGATTTGCCTACTCTGGACATTTCACATAAATGAAATTGCGTAATACGTGGTCTTTCATGACTGGCTTTTTTCACTCAGCATGTTTTTGATGCTCATGCGTGTTATAGCCCATATCAATCCTTCACTCCTTTTTATTGCTGAATCATATTCCACTGTATGGATCTACCACATTTTACTCATTTATTAATCAGTTTATAGAATTTAGGTACTTTTTACTTTTTGGCTATTATGAATAATGCTGCTATGAAATTCATATGTTTTCATTTCTCTTGGGGTATAAACCTAGAAGTGGAATTGCTGGGTCATATGGGAACTCTATTTTTAACATTTTGAGGAATTGCTAACTATTTTTCACAGTGGCTACATCATTTTACATTTCCATCAGCAATGTACAAGGGTTCCAATTTCTTCACATCCCCACCAACACGTGTTACTGTCTGTCTTTTTTTATTATAGCCATGCTAGGGAATATGAAGTGATATCTCATATTTTATCTCTTTTTAAATCCTGGTAAAATGTACATAGCATATCATTTGCTATTTTAACCATTTCAAATGCCACTGTAAAATCCAGTGGCATTAAGTATATTCACAATGTTGTGCAACCATTACCACTGTCTATTTCCAGAACTTGTTCATTGCCCCAAACAGAAACTCTGCACCCATTAAACAACTCCCCATTCCCCCTTCCCCCATCTCCTGGTAGCCTCTGTTCTACTTTCTGTCTCCTCTATTAGTTTGCCTATTCTTAGTACTTCATAGAAGTGGAATCATAGAATACTTGTCCTTTTGTCTCTGGTTTATTTCACTTAGCAAAATGTTTTCAAGGTTCATCCATGTTGCAGTATGTATCAGAATTTCATTCTTTTAAAGGCCAAATAATATTCCATTGTATGTATTTGTCACATTTTTTTTTTTTTTTGAGACAGAGTCTCACTGTGTTGCCCTGGCTAGAGTGAGTGCCGTGGCGTCATCCTAGCTCACAGCAACCTCAAACTCCTGGGCTCAGGCGATCCTCCTGCCTCAGCCTCCCGAGTAGCTGGAACTACAGGCATGTGCCACCATGCCCGGCTAATTTTTTCTATATATTTTTAGTTTTCCAACTAATTTCTTTCTATTTTTAGTAGAGACGGGGTCTCGCTCTTGCTCAGGCTGGTCTTGAACTCCTGAGCTCAAACAATCCACCCGCCTCGGCCTCCCAGAGAGCTAGGATTACAGGCGTGAGCCACTGCGCCTGGCCTTATTTGTCACATTTTGTTTACCCATTCATCTGTTGAAGGGCATTTAGGTTGTTTCTACCTTGCGACTATTGTGAATAATGTTGCTATGACTATTAGTAACCAAATATCTGTTTGAGTCCCTGTTTTCAGTTCTTTGGGTATATACCCAGAGTAGAATTGCTGGTTCATATGGTAACTCTATGCTTAATTCTTCTGTTTTCCACAGTGGCTTCACCATTTTGCATTCCTATCAGCAAAGCTCAAGGGCTTCCAATTTCTCCACACGCTCATGAACGCTTGTTATTTTTTGTAGGTATAAATATACATATACATATGTGTGTGTGTGTGTGTGTGTGTGTGTGTGTATAGAGAGAGAGAGAGAGAGAGAGTGTGAGAGCACAGAGAGAAAAATTCATAGTTTAACAACAGGGATAGGTTCAGAGAAATACATCATTAGGAGATTTTGTCATTGTGCAGACATCATAGAGTACACTTACACAAACAAACTTAGATGGTATTTTATCTATTTTTTCACATAGTAAACCAAATGTCCCAACACCATTACTGAATATCAGTCATTTTCCCTACTTGATCTGCACTGCCAATATCAAGTGCTATATATCAAATTTCTATACATGCTCTATTATAGTCTTATGGAACCAATATCATATATGTGGTCTGCCATTAACCAAAATGTTATGCTCGTTTGACTCTCTCTCTCTCTCTCTCTCTCTCTCCCCTCCTCTCTATACACACACACACACACACACACACACACACACACATATGTCACTCTAATAAGTGGGAAGTGATATCTCATTTTGGTTTTGGTTTTCATGTGCTTATTTGTCCATTTGTATATCTCCTCTGGAAAATGTCTATTCAGATCTTTGCCCATTTTAAAAATGGGTTATTTGGGATTGTCTTTTTATTATTGTAAGAGTTTTTCTGGATACAAGTCCCTTATCAGTACATGATTTACAATATCTTTCCCATGCCATGGGCTGTCATTTTACTTTTTTTTAAGAGATGGGGTCTTGCTCTGTCATCTAGGCTAGAGTGCAGTGTAGCCTCAAACTCCTGGGCTCAAGCAATGCTCCTGCCTCAGTCTCCCGAGTAGCTGGGACTACAGAAACATGCCAACATGCCCAACTAATTTTTTTTGTATTGTTTTTGTAGAGACAGGGTCTCACTATGTTGCGAAGACTGCTATTAAACTCCTGGGCTCAAGCAATTCTTCTACCTCAGCCTCCTGACTCATATCATTTCACTTTGTTGATAGTATTCTTTGAAGCAGAAACTTTTTTAATTTTGATGAATTCCAATCTATTTATTGTTTCACTTATGCTTTTGGTGTTTTATCTAAGAAGTCATTGTCTAACGGTGGGTCATAAAGATTAACTCCTATGTTTTCTTCTAAGTGTTTTGTAGTTTTATCTCTTACATTTAGGTCTCTGATTCATTTTGAGTTAATTTTGTATGTAGTGTGAGAGGTAAGGATCCAAATTCATTCTTTTGCATATGGATATTCAGTTGCTCCAGCACCATTTGTTGAAAAAAGTATGTTTTCCCCATTGAGTGGTCTTGGCAATTTTGTTGAAAAGTAATTGGCCATAAATGTAAGAGTTTATTTCTAAACTCTCAATTTTATTCAATTGACAATATGTCTGTCCTTGTGCCGGTATAACACAGTTTTGCTTATTATAACTTTATAGTAAGTTTTGAAATCAGGAAGTATAAGTCCTTTGAATTTGTTATTTTTTCAAGATAGGTCCCTTTCTGTGTAGAAAAGAGTTAAACATTGCTTGAGAGTTAAATTGCTTATGCTTAAAAAGGCCTTCCTGTAAGATTGGCTCCTGTCTGGCCTCTGGGAACTTGGATTTCTAGTAAGAGTGGCTCACTATGCCTAAACTGCTTATACAAACAATATGGTTGATGCTGAACACCTGCTCTCTGAGAGTCTGAAATTTTGATAGAGGTACATGTTGGGCAAAGGGTGCCTACATGCTATACAGAAGGTTCTCCAATAAAAACTTTGGGCACTGAGTTCCTAATGAACTTTATTGTGATAGAGTATTGGGTTTTCTTGATTTTTTTCCTCTGCATATATTCAGCTGATCATGGTTTTGTTTTCTAGTCTATTAATATAGTGTATGACATTTATTGATTTTCATATACTGAACCAACCTTGCATTCCTGGGATTAATCCCACTTGGTCATGTTATATATTTCGCTAGTATTTTGTTGAGACTTTTTGTATCTATATTCATGAGACATTGGTTAGTGGTTTTCTTGTGATATCTTTGTCTAATCCTGATATCAGGATAATATTAGCCTCATACAATATGTTGGGAAATATTCCCTTTTCTTCAGTTTTTTTCAAGAGTTTTTGAAGGATTGGTGTGTTAATTCCTCCTTAATTGTTTGATAAAATTCACTAAATTATCTTTTAAAGATGTGAAAAATGAGAGAAATATCTTTTACAATTAGCCACATATTTACTTTTTTCTTGACCCCATTATTTTTGTGTAGATCTGTATTTCCATTTGGTGTCATGTTCCCTTTGTATGAAGATCTTACTTAAATATTTCTCATAGTGCAGATTTGCTTGCGATGAATTCTCTTAGCTTTTATTTGTGTGAAAAGGTTGTTTTTTTAATTTCACCATTTTTAGGATGTCACACCATTGACTTGCAGAGTTTCTGACAAAATTTTGCTGTCATTCTTTCTTCTTCAACATGCAATGTGTCTTTTATATGTATGATGCTTTTAAGATTGTCTCTTTATCAATGTTTTTCAGCAATTTGATCCTGATTTGCCTTGGTATGACTTACTTTATGTTTATTTCCTTCTGGTTCATTGAATTTCTTGGATCTGTGGGTTCATAGTTTCATCAAATTTGGAAATTTTTCAGCTTGTATTTTATCACATATAGTTTCTGTTCTCCCCTCTCTCACTTCTCATTCTGGACTTCATTCAGGTATACATACATTAGACCATTTGGTATAGAAGTGATTCTCTGTTTTGGAGGTATTTTTTTTCTTTTGTCTTTTTCATTTTGAATAGTTTCTATTGCTATGTTTTCATGTTTAATAATCTTTTCTTCTGGGGTCTAATCTGCTATTGAACAGTAAGTTTTTCATTTCATATATTTTAATTTTCCTCCTAGAAATTACATTTAGGTTTTCTTTGTATTTTTTATTTTACTCTTGATCATGTTAATGTTTTCCTTTTCATCTTTGAGTATATTTATAATATTTATAATTGCTATTTTAAGGTCTTTGCTTCTTTCCTCCTCTCTGTCATTTTTGGGCCTTTTTCTATTGACTGATTTTTCTCCTGGTTAAGAGTCACATTTTCCTGCTTCTTTGTATGTCTAATAAAATTTTATGAGATGCTTGATGTTTTAAATGTTAAACAGGTAAATGCTGGATTCTGTTGTTTCTTTAAAGAGTGTTTTACTTTTTCAGGAAGGCAATTAAGTTACTTTTGGATGTTTGATCATTTTGAGGTTTGAGTATAAGCTCTGTTAGGGCAGGTCTAGAGTACTTACCCTTTATGGTAGGATTAATTTAGTACTACTTCTAATCTGGTCATTCTGGGTTCCCTACTGAATACCCCCTAGAATCAATGAGGCCTCTCCACTCTGGCTAGAGGGTATGTAAATTATTTCTGTCTCATTGTGAGCTCTAGAAAATGTTAATCCTGCAGATTTGTAGTATTATGCTTTCATGGGAAGTTATTCTTGAATGGCCTCATGGAGTCTCATGCTGTATGTATGCAGATTATTATTCTGCCAAATACTCAAGGAGAGAACAGACCCCTATGCAGTGTCTGGAGGGGTTTGGGGGGTTTTGTTGAGAGGGGGAGTTGTTTGTTTGCTTTAGTTTGTATAATTTTGTTCCTTCCAGGGCTGCAAATTCTAGCTTCCCTGCAAATTCTAGCTTCCTTGGCTTCCCTGAGCCATTATCTCTGGCTTCTCAACTTATTGGGATTCACTGGACTCCTCATGTCCTGCAGCCTGGTGACACTTCCAGGCAGTAAGCTGGGGTGGTCTGTTCAGTGACCAGAGTCCTGCAATGCCTGTCATTCAATGTCTGAAAATAATGGCTCATGGATTTTGTGGTTTTTTAGTTGCTTGCAGTGGGAGGGTATCCTGGACTGTCTTCCTCCTGCATGGTACTGGCTCCCCTCCATTGAGTCTGCGTGTGTTCAATCTGACGGTGCTGCTGGCTGGCCTCCATCACAGCTGCAGCTGCCTGTGTGTGTCACCAGCAACACCTGCGGTGAATGGGGTAGTGGGAAGGGTGGACGTATTGAGCTGAAACTCTGAAGCTGACTCCCCCTCCTCACTCCCTGCTCTTTCTCCCATACCTTTTGTAGAAAAGGTGTAAGTGTTACTGGGCCCAAGAACAGGAGCCACTGCAGATTGGGCTTTTCTGCATTACCTTGGTGAGCTGGGGCAGTGAAGAGAACAGGGTTCTTGGGGATTTGGATGTTGTGGGAGGTTTCAAGGCAGAGTCCCAGGGTGGAAAGCCTTTGGACTGGCTTTGGAATCTTTATCGCACGGTCCCCTCACACTGCAGGGAACTACCTGGTATTAGCCTACAAATGTCTCTGTAAAGTATCACAGCTATCTCTGTAATGTAAATGTGCCTGGTTTCTTGAAATCCTTACTTCTCTTACCATTTCAAAAGAAATACCTACAGTTAGTACTTAATAAATACAGTGAAACTTTTGTTTTAGAATTTTCTTTTCACTGTAAATGGGCATCTTTGGGGTTTTTATAATGTGTCCTCTTTCTTCCCTCTGTCAAATGCTTCCTTCCTGAACACTTTGGGGGATGTTTGAGCTAAATGAATTTTTTAAAATATGTTTGATTTTTAATCAGGAATGCTTTGCTTTCTAAACATGTGTCTTTTGGCACCATGACTTTTGTTATTGCCTCCATACTCAGACAAAGGAGAAGTGGCTGAATGCAGACATGATGCTCAGGACCCTCAAGGTCACATTCCGTAAGGTATATGTTGCTCCATAAATTAATATAAATATATTGGAGACAGAACCATCTCAGGAGTTTTGCAGAGCTTTGCCCTGAAGGAATATGTGAACGTGTTAGTTTCATATCAAAAGCTGTTTCACCTCAGGAGGGCATCTCTGAAAGATCAGTAGCAGCTGTATCCCACAGTGGTGCCGCGATTCTCAGACCTGAGGTTTGGACTTGCTTTGAAAGGCAAAGCAGGTCTGCTAAGAGCCACAGGATGAGAGCTGATCAAAGCGTGCCCGTCCAACAGACAGACACCTGTGGCTGAAAGCAATTAGCCCAAGGGACAGTTCCTGCTTAAACTCCTGACTATTTGTCTCAATACACAACAACTTGATAAAGAAAATATGGAGCCACTATATCTCTGTTTAACCCTTCTGTTAAGTGATACATTTACCTTAGAACTTGGAAGTTAGTCTTTGAAAGATTTTGTAACCATTTATTCACGTTGATAGAATTAGTTAAGGGATCTGAAGAAGTTTTCTGAAAAACTTTTAACCTAAGAGGAACTACCTGTTGTTATGTAAATCTGTTACCCCTGGCAACCAATCACTGTATCTGTAAATGACCACGTAAAACTTCACTCTTTGCCTTTTGTGACTGACAGAGAGATCCAAGGCCCCCTGAGTTCCCGCTTTGCCTATAATCTTTATAAATCTATAAAACTATACCTTCGTCTCTGTGTATTCTTTTACTTCCATTATTTTTCATTTTGTATTATTTTCTTATCCTTTGCAACGACCCCTACCTAAGGGACCTGATTTTTTGCTGGGAGCATGGCCATCTGCCTGCAGTGCTTCTACTCTTCTTAATGGATCTAAGTTTCTTGAAGGCAAAGATTATGTATTAATTCATCTTGTAGTACCTGCAGGGCCCAGCAGAAAGTAGATGCTCAATGAATATCTGCCATCTTCCTATGGGAAGCTAGTTTGGCTCCCCTTCCCGACCTCTCCCCACCCATTTTGTGTCATAAAGCCCCAGAAATGCCTGTGAAATACCCAGGGACAGTTATAAGATATAAAACATTGTTTACAGGAAGAAACAATTAGGCAATGATTGGCTGTGTAGCTGACAGGTGTCCACACAAATCTATGGTCAAAGACCCTAGTTGTAAAGGCTGACAGCCTGGACTCTGAGTTGGTATCTGATCAGTTACCAATGTGTTTAGATATGAGTCCTTTAATTCCCCCCTGTTCCTGACAGGTTTAACTAACCACATCCTAAAGGCGATCAGTTAACATGTTAACTAATCAAGACCCTTAGAAGAGTGCTTAGTTGGTGTCTTAGTCCGTTTGAGCTGCTATAACAAAGTATCTTAGACTAGGAAATTTATAAACAGAAGTTTATTGCTCACAATTTTGGAGGCTGGGAAGTCCACTATCAAGGTGTCAGCAGATTTGGTGTCTCATGAGGACTCATAGATGGCACCTTCTATGTGTCCTCACATGATGGAAGGAGCAAACAGGCTCCCTCAAGCCTCTCTTATAAGGGCACTAATCCCATTCATGAAGGCTCTCAAGGAGGACCTATCGCCTCCTAAAGGCCCCACCTCTTAATTGCTGATTAAGTTTCAACATATAAATTTTAGGGGGAGAAGGGACACAATTCAGACTATAACAGTTGGCATGAAAAAGATTAATTAAGAAACCACAATCCAGAAGCCTTTCCTAAAAGCATCTCAACTAGCTGCCTTTATCTCTCATCAACAACAGAGGTGTAAGAAATAATTTTTTACTGGTGAAGTAAGTAGTAAGTGGTATTTAAGTGTGTGGACTATCCAGAAATGTTGCTCAGTTGCTTTTACCCTCACCTGAACAGAGTATAATAATCCTGTAAACCCAGCAGTCCATACCCTAAGGAATGGTGCTTTAGGCTTAAGATTCTGAAAGCATCCCCTGTTCCACCAGTTACAAGGGTTCTGTCACCTGACTCCAAAAATAGTCTTCTCCTACCATATGATCACATATGCTTCAAGTGAACCATTGAAACAACGTGCTGTCAGAATACCAAAAAGACAAAAGAGTTGGGATTTCATGGAACTAGAATTTGTGATGTTTTTGTGCCTGCTTGTTAAAAAATATATGTGTGGCAGAATTTATTGGACTAACATACTAACTAGTATGAGGTGGTGAGAGAAGATGCTTAGAGCCCTCACCTATATATAATTACTGGAGGCTCCCAATATCTACAATATCAAAACCAGTAACTGAACAACCAAATTGGCTTAAGTTAGCACACAACACCAGACCTTTACAGAGAAAAGACATAGGTTCTTTTAATTAGCAGTATTAATGTGTTCCATATGCGGTTTTTTGTTTGGTTGGTTGTAGGGTATTTTTTTTTTCTTCTTGCCCTTACTGAACAAGTAATCTAAATTTCAAATTAGATGCAGTGAGAAGGAGTTTTTTTAAACATTAATTTTAATAAAAGATCAACCACTGAGCATTCTTAAATTAGACTGATTCCTATGGAAAAGTATCAAGCAACTATAGGAACGACTAACCATGCTTTTAGAGTTACCCTATATTTGGTTGACAAGTATTCTGGAATTGGATTCTTCCTTCCAGATACAAAAGAAATTACCTTCTGCCAGTGCCTGTTTCCATTAGGAATTACATACATTTTTTAACTAAACGTTGTATCTGCCAGCATCCTCAGGTACCCAGCTGTATATGATCACTGACCTGAAATAAGCAATTCTAAATTATTTATCCCTGTGGAAAAAGCCAAATTTTATGTGCTTTGAAATGAACCTCATAAACAATGCTTGGCTAGAATTCATGCTGTGTGAACCTGGATACAAATCTTATAACCTAAGAAAATACTTCATTAATATTTCAGACATCAAAAATACAAAGGACGCTTCTTCTGAGTTTTATAATGGGAGGAAAATGTCTTTGCCAAAAGTTTCCTAGGGAAATTAAGACTATCATTCCTACCCTACTTTTTTAAAAAATTGAAAACCAATCTTTCTCATTCAGAAAAGAGAGTGAAGGTGTAGACCTTATTTAAAAGTTCAAACCATTAAAGAGATACCATTTAAATATTATTTAAAAATGGAAATGAAGACAAAAAAATCTATCATGTAACATGAAATCTACAGCTAAAAGGAGTTTTCTATGTACAGTATTCAGATTTCATAAATTCACCATTTGTCTACTTTGGCAGTTAATTTTATATATAAATTATCAATTGCTTTATATTATAAAACTTCAGTATTATAGATTTACTTCTAATTGATTTGTAATTAAACAACATGACTAACTTTGCATCCCTAAATGCTGCCAATAAGCCTGTTAGAGAGACAAATAATGAGAAAGGTGTACATTAAGTCCCCAAGACCACTGCCAGGTTCAATGATTTGCTAGGAGGATACACAGGACTTGACAAATAGCCACATTAACAGCTATAATTTATTGTGGTAAAAGGATACAAAACAAATCAGAAAAGCAAAAAGGCAAAGTCCAGAGGACACCAGAGACAAGCATCCAAGAGTCCTCTCCTGGTGGAGTCACACAGGATACACTTAATTTCCCCAGCAATGAGTTGTGACAATAGGTGTGAAATGCTGTCCATCAGGGAAACTCATTACAGACTCAGTACCCAGGGTTTTTATTGGGGGCTGGTCACACAGGTACCCTTTTCCTACCATATGCCAAAATTCCAGCTCCCAGGAAGAAAGTAGGTGTTCAGCATAAACCACATTGTTTGCAAAAACAGTTGAAGCACAGTGAGCCATTCTCAACAGGGAATGGTGGGAACCCTCCCAAAATCCAGGGTTCCAGGTTCCAGCCAAGGATCAAGCTTGCAAGCAGGACTTTGTAAGGAGAGCTGTCTCATCAGGCCTGCTATGTTAACTTTCGTGGCACATGTCTTTTCACATTCTATTTCTCTAAAAGTATATTATGTTTATTCACTATTGTGTTCCTTCAAATTTACTCTTCCGTCCTAAATTGATATTTTTCTTTAATTATACTTTTTTATTAAACCCTATCATTTCATTTCAAAGCTTTCCTACTTCTCATTTATGTTCTTTCACATCTAATGTCACTTTCTTAGTGTCTTTTAGCTCATTTTTTAAAAGCTGTAGTTTTTATTTCATTTGTGGGCATGTCTTTCTGGCATGTATTCATTATCTGTAATGATGTTATCCTGCTCTTAATTTTTTTCTCATAGTAGTTTTGTACGGGATTTGAATTTGGTTCTCTTTCCATTGTTAATTTTCAAGTGAGTTAATTTTCCTAAAGTTTAAGAACACAGGTACTGTTTAGGATAGCTGTTCTAACTTTACACATCTTCCTGTTCTGTTACGTGTAGTGTCCAATTACAACACCTGACCTCTGTTTTCATTCACAAAAGATTAACTGTGTGAGAAATGCCCTCCAACCATGAACAATTAGAAAACTGGACAAATTATATAGGAGAAAAAACTTCTCAGGTATTAGGCAACACAGCACAGAAACATGATCCCGAAGAAAAACAAATGAGGTAAACACTGACTGCCTTCTTGGCAAGCCCAGGGAAACAAGAATTTGTGAAACAGAATGCACATAGAGCTCCAGCAATGTGCAGAAGACTTCCCTCAAGTCTTTGGCCAAGTACTGGTCCTCAAATGTGTGTGGAGACATCTGTGAGATCAGCGACAGAACAAGATACTAGAATGAACAATGACCAGAGCTCGCACAGGGCTTAAAACACATAGTTTGCTGTACAGTCAGAGTGCAACTACCTCAGAATACCTGAGGCATTGAGTATAGGCTTCAGAAGGGTATTGCCTTAGCAATGGGATTAAAATAGACATAGATTTCTCAACCTTTGCACCATTGACATTTAAAAAAGTACATGTGTGTATATATATCAGCTTTACTGATATAATTCACATACTATACAATTCACTCATTTGGAGTATGCAATTCAATGATTTTTAAGCAAAAAGAACAAGTTGGGAGGCATCAATTTACCAGATTTCAAGCTATACTATAAGGCTATAGTAACCAAAACAGCATGGTACTGGCGCAAGAACAAAGACATAGACCAATGGATCAGAATAGAGAACCCAGATATAAAACCATCCTCATATAGCCATCAGATCTTTGACAAAGCAGACAAAAACAAACACTGGGGAAAAGAATCCCTATTCAATAAACGGTGCTGGGAAAACCGAATAGCCACATGCAAAAGAATGAAACAGGATCCACACCTCTTACCTCTCACAAAAATCAAGACACAATGGATAATAGGCTTAAACCTGAGGCTGAAACCATAAGAAAATGTTGGAAAAACTCTTAGAGACATCAGCCTAGGCAAAGAATTTATGAAGAAGACCCCAAAAGTAATCATGGCAACAACAAAAATAAACAAATGGGACCTGATCAAATTAAAAAGCTTCTGCACAGCCAAGGAAACAATCATTATAGCAAATAGAAACCCTACAGAAAGGGAGAAAATACCTGCATGCTATAGATCCCATAAAGGGGTAATAACTAAAAGCTATAAAGAACTAAAGCAAATCAGCAAGAAAAAAAAAACAAACAACCCCATTAAAAAGTGGGCAAAAGACATGAACAGAAACTTTTCAAAAGAAGGTAGACTAATGGCCAAGAAACGTAAGAAAAAATGCTCAACATCTCTAATCATCAGGGCAATGCAAATCAAAACCACAATGAGACATCAGTTAACTCCAGTGAGAATGGCTTTTATCAAAAAGTCCCAAAACAAATGTTGGCACAGATGCAGGGATAGCAACACTCATATACTGTGGTAGGACTGCAAACTAGTACAACCTCTATGGTGGGACTGCAAACTAGTACAACCTCTATGGAAAGTAGTATGGAAATAAAGAACTAAAAGTACAACTACCATTTATTTGACCCAGCAATCCCACTACTGGGTATTTACCCGAAGGAAAAAAGATATTTTATAAAAAAACATCTGTAGTTGAATGTTTATAGCAGCACAATTCACAATTGCAAAGACGAGGAAACAACCCAAGAGCCCATCAATAGATGAGTAGATTAATAAAATGTGGTATGTGTATATACCATGGAGTACTACTCAGCTATTTAAAAAAAATGGGGAACTAATACCTTTTATACCGTCGTGGATGGAGTTGGAACCTATTCTTCTAAGTGAAGTATCACAAGAATGAAAAAACAAACACCACATGTACTCACAATTAAATTGGAACTAATCGATCCACACCTATATTGCACTACCTAAGTGCACATATGGTAGTAACATTTATCAGGTATCAGTTTCAAATCATCTACCTCTAAACACATCAGGGCCAGATTTTTTTTAAAAAGTTCCCTTATTCCAGTGTTAATACTTCTTTGCTTGATGATGTAGGGACAGAAACGTAAGTCTTAATGGGCAAGCTGTTAATCACTAACTCTCTCACTTACTTAGAGGCTCCCTGTCATGACCAAATCAAATGGCAGGTAGCTTATCATCCTTTCTTTATGAGGATGCAACACAATCAACCATACAGATGGATCTCTTTAGTTAGTTCATTTTGGAGCTTAAAGTAGAATCCAATGGAGTATATTTCCAGGCTGCTATCTTTTTTAATAAAACATTTTAGGCACATTAAAACATGTATAGATTAATATAACACCGAGGTTAAAAAATAAAATAACAGCTAGAACTCCACTATGTCATTCCCCTCCATTCCGACCCTGACCCCCAACCTTTACCACTTTCCCTCTTTCCACACTGGAAGAAATCATTCTTCCGAATTTGCTGTTCATCATTCCTATGCATGTCTTTACACTTTCCCCAAATATGTATGTATTCTCATACAGTATATATCAATAGTACTGTTTCACATGTTTCTAACTTCCTAAGATGGCATGTGCGGTGGGTCCTTCGGCAACTTGATTTTTAGCTCAATATACTGTTAATGAAATTTTTAATATTGATCATGTACCTCTAGTTCATTTTCATTGCTGTATAACATTTCATTGCATTAATATAACACAATGAATCCACTCTCCTGTTGATGGGCATTTAGATTTACAAAAAAAAAAAAAATCAAAGTAGAGACGGGGCCTCACTCTTGCTCAGGCTGGTCTCAAACTCCTCAGCGCAAGCAATCCTCCCACCTCGGCCTCCTAGAGTGCTAAGATTACAGGTATGAGCCACTGTGCCTGGGCAAAACTGCTTTTAAACAGGACAAAACTGCTTCCAGAGAAATGATGTTCTGTTCCAGTCTAAATACCACAAAAGAAAACACACACCAAAGACATGACAAAAAGAATCCCAAGGAATCTGCCTTTCTTCCACTCTTTCCAGCAACCTCAAACTAGCACCACCTCTTTGTTACCTAGTTAATTCATATTCTGCCCTTGTAGTGAGATAGCTCCTATCTGCTCTCCCATCTGTGCAGAATGGGAAGGAGCTCACTTATCCCGGATCTATATAATGGAGGGTGATTCTTGACAGAGGCACAGACAAAGGGCTAGAGAAAGTGGAATATAGAAAGGCAGGAAAATTATCCTACTACCTGTTTTTACTTGACTGATTATTAAACTAGCATTTTCCTAAAATGTCAGTTGTCAACTGTTAAATTTCCAAAATCTATGAAGTTAATCACTTTTGTAAAAAGCTGTCTGTGTCAGTACCTGGCCCTGTATCTCCAACTTTATGGTCTATTAAATAAGAACTGAAACCAAGAAATAAAGGTGGTGAAATTTTATGAATGTTTTTTAATACTACTTCTGAATCCAGTTAGTATAAAGCACAGTTTTATAGTCGAAATTATAACATATCAAATAGCTATCATGAATATAATTTATTTGATAGAATTCTTAAGGATTCTATTAATATTTTTAATTAATATTTTGGGGCTTTTGAGACAGGGTCTCACTCTGTTGCCCAGGCTGGAATGCAGTTGTGCAATCATGGCTCACTGTAACCCCAAACTTCTGGGTTTAAGGGATCCCCTACCTCAGTTTCACAAGTGGCTGGGACTACAGGTACAAGCCACCATGCCCAGCTAATTATTTTTTTGTAGAAATGAGGTCTTGCTATGTTGCTGAAGCAAGTCTTGAACTCCTGGCCTCAAGCAATCCTCCCACCTCAACCTCCCAAAGTGCTGGGATTATCGGTGTGAGCCACTGTTCCTGGCCTAATATTTTTAATATTCTTCAGCAATAATACCAAGCAGTTCATCCTTGCACCCTAATAGAATATTCTGTCAATAGCAAGTAAATTTCTCTAAGTATCATACTTATCAAATTCAAATCAAGAAGTGTTTTTAGTATAACCTCTCTCTTTTTTATTTGAGAAGTCACTTACTCGGGTTTGGAGAGCATCTTTTCCAAGTTAAATTCTTTGAGGTATCTTATTATGGAAGCCAAAGAGCAAATCACAGGCTTCCCCAAGTTAATGATGCCAGAAATACTTTGAGAACCTAAAAAACAGAATATATACCATGATTAACACTATTACCATTAAAAGACAGATTTTATAGTCACTAAAATAATAATTTAGACAGTATCTCTTAGAATTGCCCTTTGGAAAAATGTAAAAGACTGCTAACATGTAGGGCATGGACAAATGGGCATTTTCTGAGGGTGAAATGAACCTTTTTTGGAGAATAACGAAGTATTTTTTCAAAATATAAAACACTCATCCCTTTTGATCCAGAAATACTCCAAAATGTGTGTCAAGGATGTGTGCACGAAAAGGTGAGTTGAAAAATCTTTTGTAATGTTAAAAAAACTAGAGACAACCTAAATCAACATCAATAGGGCAGTAGTTGGATCAATTTTGGTAAATGCAGATTATTACACACCTACTAGAAAGAATGACTTATAGTTATCCACATTGATATGTAAAGCTATCCATAACGTATTGCTAAGTGAGGGGGAAAAAAGTTGTCTGATCATTCTCCTCTCTCACCACAAATATTGCAACAGCTTTCCATCTGTCTCCCTGCTTCACTCCTGCACCCTATAGGGTATTCTTAACAGAGCAGCTAGAGGAATTCTTTTTTAAACGTACATCAGATCATTAGATTACTCTGCTCAAAAATCCTCCACCATCTCCCAACTCACTGAGAGGAGAAGCCAAAGTCCTTACAGTGATTTGTAAGGCCCCACACAACCTGCCTTTCATCTCCTATTTCTAACCCGCCCCCTAATATTCTCCCCCTCAGGGACTGTTCCAGCACACAGACGCCTTGCTATTCCTTAAACATACTAGGCACCCTCCCACCTTAAGATATTTTGTCCTTACTGTTGTTGCTGCCTGAAATACTGTTCCTTCACATGTCCATATGACTTTTTCCCTTAACTGCTTCAGTCTCTGTTCAAATCTTTGATCAAGTGCCACTTTCTCAGTGAGGCCTTCTTTTACCACCCTAGTTAAAAGTTCAACCCCCATCCCTGCCTTATTTTCCTCATAGCATTAATCACCTTCTAACACTTGTCAATTAGACAAATAATGGTTATTTAACACATTTTGACCCTGTCAATAACATTCAGAGGTTTTAATTCTGGCAACCAACCTTTCAAAATTCTAGCCTTCCTCAGAATATTTGTCCAAACATTCTAAAAAGTTACAAGGATACTAATGGGCCATCTTTAAAGATAAGCAAAAAGGAAAGTTGATCAATTACTCCTTCTACTCCAATGAATATGTCAAAACCATTAAGTTATCAACTGTTCATAACTAAAAAGGAAGAAACTGCAGTGGTATTTTTGATGAGCCCAACAACCATGAGCCCTTCTCCTACATTGGTAACTACCTTGTAGTCATTAAATTGAAAGTCATGCTCATAGCTTTATCCAAATCTCAAATCACTTCAATCTGACGATACATGGGGAAAATATTTACCTTTTATGTCAACTATATCTTTCGCATAAAACTCCATAACCGCCTGGAAAGCATGACTGTATTCAAAATAAACGTTATCCATCCTTTCTACTCGAATTCTGTCATCCCGCACACTGAAAGAAAACAAAGAAAATTTCAAAGATAATTACCCATTATCTTGAATTATCTGTATGTAAGTCTTGGCTAGAAAAATAAAAAAAAATTAGATAAAGACTCATTCCTTTTTTTCTCTCCTTTTTTTCAACTTGGGAGAGAATGAGATCTAAAGTTTCCCTGCCAATAGGCCTCATTTCATAAAATATCATAATTATTACATTTTAAAAAATCAATAGATATTTTATATCACCTAGCATACAGTAAGTACTTTGTATCATTTAAAAAGAAGAACTCCTTGAAATTAGAGTCAATTCATTAATAAATATGAAGAGAGAAAAACTGGAAAGCATCATTTTGATTTAATTACATTATTTGTTTAAACACTCTAGCAAGAGAATACGGCATTGAGTAATTCTTTGAGGGGCTTTTTGTTAAGTCCATTTCTATCACAGCCTCCAGTCAAATACAGCAAATTAGGTTAACTCTCATTTTTTAAAGTGATTCTACAGTCTTTTTTAAAAATACGTATAAAAATTTGCCTAAGTGCATAAACAAAAGCATCTCATCCATGCTGGGTACTGCATTTTCTTTTCCATTTTCTATTTTTCTTGACTCTCCATCTCCTTCTCCTCCTCTCCTTTCCTTACCACCTCACTCTCATGACTGTTATCACCCATGTTAACAGCCTAGAATGAATCCTTCCATATACAAGCATTATATATGCTTATATACATGTCGCTGCATTATAAAAATGGGATGACTTTATATATACCAGATATATGTATGTCTGGTTTCACTAGAAACTTATTGGGATTTTGAGCAGATATGTAATGAATTAATTAGGAGGGAAATATACCTTAACAAATGAATACCCCGTTGTTAAAGATGGTAAATTTCTCTGTTCACATCTTTTATATCCAACAATAAATGCTCTGTAATATTCTCCTTGAAGGTTTTACATAGCTTTGGTTGTGCTCACAGCTTGTGCTGGGTGGGGCCAGCATCAGGGGATTCTTAGGTACACTAAAATTAAAGAACCACTGACCTATACGAATAAAATAATGGTGATATAATGTAAATCAATAGATGACAGGAAAGAGTATTGACAGAGTACTTGCTTTGGGAGCTTATCTTATATATTGATATGGGTATGATTTAAGAATATAAAGTATGTGTAAAAAATAGAGCTACACTATGAACATCTAAGTTAAGATAACCTAGAAAGTTTCCCAGATTTTTTCTTTGACTCCCTATGCCAACCCCTTCCTTGGTCTCTCCAAAAAATTGAAGACAGACTTCAAATAATCCCCAGCACCAAACTAAAGCAAGCTCTTTCTATTCTGATGACATTCCTTACTGAACAAAGAGATTCTATGATCTGGTTTGAAAGTTCAACCACAATGCCTTACAATAAATAAACAATAGGGAAACTTCATTACCTATTCTGTTTAACAACTAGGTTAAAAATCTGAAAGGTTTATGACTGATAAATCTAAAGCTTATTTATATTTGTTTCTACTTTACAAAAAAAGTTATGGGAAACAAATTCTCATGGGCATATGCCACATCAGTCAGGTTCCCACTCTTAGTTTACAATCTAAGACAACAGACGATAATGTGGTAGACATACATAAAAGATACAGAAAATATAGAAAGACACACCATGGCTATGCCTCATCAAAAAAGGAACACAGTCCCTCCCTCCTCAATATTATGAATAAGTAGAAATGTTACCATTTTATAAATTCAGCAAGTATTTATAAATTTTCCTATTTTTCTTAATATAAAGATTTTATAAAAATAGTTGTTTGTTCTACCCAAACAACATAGTTCAGTCACCCCAAATCCTGCCATAAAAACAGAATTGAATAGCCAAACCAAAGTCCACAAATAAAATATACTAAAATATGACTGTATCTCAAGATATCCCCAAGAACTCCAAAATGCAAGCAGGTGGGATAAACAACAGACAACAGTAAAATATACATGCTAGTGGTATCCACATAGGGAGAAGCAGATAGAAGCAAAAGAGCATCTAACAATCAGAAAACAGAGGCTGGGCACAGTGGCTCATGCCATAATCCCAGCTCTTTGGGAGGCCACGGCAAAAGGATTACTTGAGGCCAGAAGTTCAAGACCAGCCTACGCAACATAGTGTGATCCTGTATCTACAAAAAATAAACAAATTGGCCAGGTGTGGTTGTGCACACCTGTAGTCCTAGCTATTTAGGAAGCTGAGGTGGGGGGAATGCTTGAGCTCAGGAGTTTGAGGTTATAGTGAGCTATGATCACACCACTGTACTCCATCCTGGGTGAGACACCTATTTCAGAAAAAAAAGGAAAAAGAAAACGAAACAGGAATACCACAAAGAAGCAATCAGATACACACTGGAAAAGCGTGGTAAGACACTCTGAGTAGCTGAAACTGGGGGTGAGGGTTGTACACTTGATTAAAAGTGAATATAAGAAGTTCATAGTAAGGTCTAAAGAGGCTTTAGAACTCTAGGCCCTATGAACTCACAAAACTAACTATGCAAAACACTCTTTCAGGACAAATCATACACTGAGGAGAAACTCCTGTCAACAGAATTCAAAATGAGTAGTAAAGGGATAACAGAGTCAAAATAAAGAAGACAGAGGTACTACAAAACAAAGCCAGGAGAAAGTTAGCTGCCATGCAGCAAAATGGATGAAACTCAAAAACATTATGCTAACTGAAAGAAATCAAGTCAAAAAAACTACATACTATAAGATTCCACATATATGAAATTCTAAAAAAGGCAAACTATATTAATGGAAAATTAATAATTGCCTGGGGCGAAATGTGAAGGGAGGGGACCAACTATTAATACAAAGGGACATGAGGAATTTTATTTGGGTAAAGGTATTGTTTCATACCTTGACTGTGGTAGTGGTGCTTATACAACTGTATAAAATCACAATTCAAACCATACATTTAAAGACAACTGTTCATGATAATATTTTATGTTTAAAAAACAAAACACTGGAACCATGAAGTTAGAAAAGCTATACTGAACCCATGCCTCTTCTGAAAGTTCAGGAAAACTAATTTCACATAAAAATGAGTAACAGAAAATGATCAAGGTCAAATCCTGTACAAAGTTATGATAAGAAAAAGGAGAATAGCACAGTAACATCTCTATAGACAATAGAGGCATATCAGATTGATACCTCCAAAAAACAGGAAAATTCATTTAAAATTAAGACAAGCTAAAAAAATCATTAATTATATTTAGAAAAACTCAAAAATGAATTGGTACAACTCAGAAAATTAGAGATAAGAGGAAAAATTATCTCATGATGAAGGACAGACTAGAAGGAACACAAAACTGAATTAATGCTATAGATAAAGATAAGTAGAAAATGAAAATGGGAAAATTTTTCAAAGTCAAAAAGAAATGAAAAAAGATTTAGAAGATTGGAAGAAAGTAATAAATACAGAAGGTAGGCAAAGAAGATCAAAAACATGTATATAAAAGGGCACATCATATACCTGGGAAATCAATCCAGAAAGACCACCCCAAGAAATAATCTAGTAAAATTATTTCCAAGCAAAATAGTAACTCCTTTATATAAGGGAGAAAAAAAAAAAAAACAAAAAAACATAGAATTGCCAAACTTTAACAGCAATGTTTTATGCTAGAAGGCAATAGAGTAACATATGTAATATACTAAAAAACAAAAAAACAAAAAACTGCAAGCCAAGAGCTTTATCTATAGCCACTATATCTTCCATGTATAAGGCCACAGACAATGGTAATCAAAGTATGTTCACCAAACCAATAGAATCACCACTACCTGGGAACTTGTTAGAAATGCAAATTCTCAGGCCCCATCCCACATGTACTGAGTCACAGTCTGGGAGTAAGGCCCAGCCAGTAATTCTGATGCACACAAAGGTTTAAGAACCACCGTACTAGAGAATGAATTTCAGACAATCAAAATAACTAGAGAGACACTGAAGTAAGAATTGGTGATGAGAATTTAACATATTATTTGCTTGGAGAACTACAACTCAATGAAGGCTATAAGAAGGTATAGCATATAATAGTAATATGCTCTAACAATGCAGATGCATTACAACTATGAAATAAACAGAAAGAAACAGAAGAGTATATTCAACAAAATTTTAACTGTTTTCAGTGATCTATACTATTGGTGGTCATATTAGTATTGTTACTCTAAAAACATGTGTAATGTGGGATGAAGCAAATTAAATATGTGATATTCTAATGATAAAACCAAAGTGCTTACTTAAGAACCAGGACTGTCGACATGGGGGGACAATGAAGATACAGACATAAGACTGAAAAGGTTAAACAAAAACTTTTTAGCCCTGAATTTCAATCACTAGTATTTTTTATGAATTCTTAATATAGTTTATCTTTAAAATATGTATATTCCCTAGCTCTGTCCACTGAAAAGGCCTAGCAATAATGATCTATCCAATAAAGAGAGCCTCCCTAGTGCATAGATTGTGGTTTTGAAATGCCATTTTCTATTGAAAGAAACCAGGGCTTATTGGAGAAATGAAAAATTCTAGGTCTGGAATTGAAAATGTTTAAGATGAACCTAGAATATCTTGTTATAACAAAAAGCAAAAAAGCTACTAATAGGGTCATGGCAAAATGACACAAAAACCAACTTGAAGAGGCTCTTATTGCCCAACTATGGGCCAGTTTGAGCATCAGGAAGAACAGCAACTGCAATGAATCAAAACACATTAGATATGTTTAAATCCATGAGTTCATAATGATACTTTAAAAAGCAAGACTTGTTCATCACTGAGTATCAATGGCTACTCAATTCACAGAAAGAGCCAATTATACTCCTCCTAACAAAAAATATAATTTATGAAGTCATCTTGCTCCTTCACAAAAGAAACAAAATACCAAAAAAACTGAATCTAGCCTCTCAATTCAACTACCAATTTATAGAAAATACATAGAAACATGTTAAACTCTATGGAACATAATCAGCAAAATCCGGACTGTGGAAAACTCCACAAGAAAAACAAGTGAGTTTCTTCAACAAATAAGGGGATAAAAAGAGATAGAAGAGGAAATCTGTAGATAAGAAGAGGCTTTAAAAGACATTTTAAAAAGAAGCTGGGTGCAATGGTGGGCCCTGTAGTCCCAGGTTCTCGGGACACTGAGGCAGGAGGAGGACTTCTTAAGCCCAGGAGTTTAAGGGCTGTCTTAACAACATAGCAAGACTCCACCTCTAACCAAAATTTTTTAAAAATTAGAAGACATTTTAAAAAGAAACTAGTAAAAGTAAGCTCTAAAGATACATGCTTCAGTGATAAAATTATGAAGAAAATTAAGTAATAACAATCAAAGTAAAGATCATGGTTACTCTGAAGGCTGTGACTAGCAAGGGGCAGAGAAGCTTCTAGAGCAACTGCTGAAATTCTATTCCTGGACTGGATGGTGGTTTCAGGGACCTTCCTCTATATTTATTACATTGTTTTCTGTATTTGTACCGTATTTTAATTTTTTTGCAAATAAACACAGGATTCTAATTTTACTGGTTTTTCCTAAAATTAACTTACTTCACAGGCCAATTTTCACTTTTTCCTTTAATCTAAGAGTCTGTTTTATCTCAGAAGCAACTACCAATGTTCCATTATCATTCTGAATTCGGAAATGCTTTGACAGTATGGAGACTCCTCAAAGAAATAAATGTAAATTTACCAATCAATCTAGTAATCCCACTGCTGGGTATTTACCCAAAGGAAAAGAAGTCATTTTATAACAGAAGACACCTGCACTCAAATGTTTATCGCAGCACAATTTATAACCGTAAAGATGTGGAATCAATCCAACTGCCCATCAATTCATGAATGGATTAACAAAATGTGCTATACACACACACACACACATACATACATACATACATACACACACACCATGGAGTACTACTCAGCCACAAAAAAGAATGAAATAATTTTGTTTGCAGCAACTTGGATGGAACTAGAGACCATTATCCTAAGTGAAGTATCTCAGTAATAGAAAAACAAACACCATAGTTCTCATAAGTGAGAGCTAAACAATGGGTACACAGGGACATGAAAAGATATAAAAGATATTAGAAACCAAGAAGAGAGCAGAGAGGGAGTGGGTGTGAGATAAAAACTTACCTATTGGGTACAAGGAACACTATTCTGGTGAATTCTGGTGACAGGCATACCGAAGCCCTACCTTAAGCATTATGCAAGGTATCCATGTGACAAAAACACTTGTATCCTCTTAATATTTTGAAGTTAATTTTTAAAAAGACTATAAAAAACCTATAAAGATTAAAAACCCAAATATATTCTAATATAAAATACTTAAAAAAAGAGAATCAACCTTTAGAACAGAAGTGAATCATGCAGAAGGATTTCTCTGAATAAAAATTTACTGAAGACTTTTCTACTTAATAAATAAACACAAAGCAGTTGAAAGATAAGTGTGCATTTTTCACTCATCAGCATGATTCTGAAAGTCTACATAATGTTTTTAAATATTCACGGGCATATCTACCAACTGATCTTATGGCTAATAGCAAATAACAGGATAACTTTAAAAAATACTTAGTAGATGGGGGGTGGTGGAGAAGAGGGGGTAAGGGAGTAGGGAAGGCAGGGAAAGGGGGAAAGAGGGGGAAGGGAGGAAGAGAAAAGAAAGAAAGAAAAAGTTAAAAAATAAATTTACGTGGTGATTTGGCCCCCATCACTTCTCTAACCTCATTTTCTTCTACCCTCACCTTTATTTCTTCTGTTCTAATCACACTGACTTTTAGATTGCTGCTCAAATACCACAGGCTCACCTCGGGACCTTTGCACCTACTTTCCCTCTGCTCAAAATACTCTTCTCTAGATATCTACATGGCGCCCTCCCTCCCTCAGGTCTCCATTCAAAAGTCATCTCAGTGAGATCATCCCTGATCATCTTATGTAAAATGGTATTCCTCACTAGAATTTATGAGGACAGGGACTTTTGTCAATTTTGTTTCTGCTGTACTCAATGCCTAGAACAGTGCCTGGTACTAAATAGTGCTCAATCTATATATTATACTATTGCTGAATGAATGAATAAATGAGTATAAGTTCCAGAACTAGACCTCCCCTTGATATAGGCATTATCCTCATTTTATTACAAAAATGAGTAAATTGAGCTTTGAGAGACTGAATACCCAAAGTCACAAAGAAATAATAGATTAATAGATACTCAAACCCAGAGTAGCTGGCTCCAACAGCTTTATCTGTTCTACTATAAGGCTAGGGAGGCACAAGCTGATTCAGGAAGGAACCCAAGAGGGAGGATTTTCTCCCATCTGTGTGCTGAAGAAGGATTTTTCTACCTTAATCCACTGGGGAGAGAATATCAAAATAACTATTGCAGATCTCCTATCAATTTTTATCTTCCTATAGACTCCTTTAATACCAGGATTTTTAGAAGTCTATAGTAAAGTTATTATCTAGAAACTCAAAAAGCAATGAATGACTTTACATGAGCTCCACAATGTTTTCAGACAAGTTCCTAGAGTGAACACAAGAAGCAGCTGGTACTCAATTACTTTTCTAATTAAAATTGTTTGATAAGCAGATAAGGATTTAGAAACCCATTAAATTTGACAAAAATGGACTTGTCAGTTATCCTTGAAGCTTTCATGGAAGCATTACAAGAATGTTAAACTTATCATTCTGCAAACTGTATATTAAACATCCTCATGCAAACATTTTTTTCAAACTGGTTAAAGTTATAAAATCTCATATATGTATTTTCCTAGGCTTTAAAAAGTTATAATAAATTCAAATCACTGTATCTTTGAAACAGAAGTCTACCTGAAATTCCACATACAAGTAATATCCTACCAGAATTCTGTCAACTTAGATTTTAGCAAAATTTCCACTTTAACCTTTCCACATGTAACATGCCTCTCTATTGCTAAAAATACCGGTGAGTTTTGAAAAGTTAAATGGTGATTAAACTTTCTCTCATAGAACTGTCAATCTTGATTTCCTCAAACTGTAGTCTATGGAATGCCTGCAACAGAATCACCTGTAACACACATTAAAAGCACAGATTCCACACCCCAAATGTACTACGTCTGAATTCCACAGGGAGTTAGAGAGGGAGCATTTTCATTTTTAACAGGTTTCTTGGGGTGAGTCACAGGAAACTGCAGATTGAGAACACTAGTCTACATGAACAATGCTGGCAGCCATCGTAGGACAAAACGGAAATGGAAATCTCCCAGGACATGTATCGAATGATAGTCTATGTTTCAGCTGATTTACTAAAGATGGACAAAAAAATACCTTTTCACTTAAAAAAATTAAGGAAGTCATCTATGGTCATATAATTGACCTGGGTCCAAAAAAATTATAAAGCCAAATTCCCTTTACCACCCTCTACAGAGGCCATTTGTGATCTGGGGCTGAAGCTTCATGAATGCAGAGGAGGCGGAACAGAGGCTATGCTCCTCCCTGGGCCCAGAGGGCACCTCCCCTTCTGTCCTTGATGGCAGGACTAACATCAGCATAACGGTCTCAGTTCATTCAGTAGGATATGCCAAGCTGGACTGTTTTAAATTAAGACTTTTAATTTAAAAAAAAATTCTTTTCACATGAAACATGCCTCTCTGTCGTCAAATATATTGTTTTTGAAAAATTAAATGGTGATAAAACTCTCTCAACAAGTGTGGAGCCCACAATAAAATAAGAGAACTTCAGATCCAATAATATCCTTTAATGTCAACTTGAACATAAAACTGGTGACTCTCTGGTGTCAAATAACAGACCACCTACAGAGATTCTGAACTAATGTTCAATTGTGAACAAATAAATGTCAGCTTACCAATTTTATGATATATACTGACTTTAGAAACTATAATTTTTATAGACAAAAAGAGCCTTTATAAAGGCTAACGATCTACTGTGGGAAAACTCACAAGGCCTCTTCTGACTAAGTACTTACTGGTAATAATACTGATTGAATTCCAAGCTGAGTAATTACTTCTCTTCTCTTAAGACAGAACGAAATAGAGTCCTTGACTGAATGTGACAGACAATGCAACATGATTATAATGCCTCTATATTAGAATTAGTATGAAATTCATTAATTTTACTAGTATTCATGGGGGGGACTATCTCCACTTTTCTTTGAAGACTAAAGGCATTATGTGAAATTATAATTCTAAAAACAACCACTAGAACAAAAATATCAGAATAACCTCATAAAAACAAAGAAATCAGACCACATAGTAAAAAGCTATTGAAAAGATATAAAAATAGAAAATAGCACAAAATAATCAGACAAACTAATATCAAATATATCTGACATTAATAAAGGATATGGGCTAAACTCACCTGTTAAAAGAAAACTAACTTCCAATTAGATTATTAAAAAAAAAAAAAAACAAGCTCTCTGGGAGGCAGAGGCGGGTGGATTGTTTGAGCTCAGGAGTTCAAGACCAGTCTGAGCAAGAGCGAGACCCCGTCTCTACTAAAATTAGAAAGCAATTAATTGGACAACTAAAAATATATATAGAAAAAATTAGCCGGGCATGGTGGTGCATGCCTGTAGTCCCAGCTACTCGGGAGGCTGAGGCAGGAGGATCACTTGAGCCCAGGAGTTTGAGGTTGCTGTGAGCTAGGATGACGCCACGGCACTCTAGCCCCGGGCAAAACAGTGAGACTCTGTCTCAAAAAAAAAAAAAACAAAATATCCTCAAAACCTCTATGCTACAAACAGGAATGCAACTCAAAGTAATTCAAATAGGTTAAAAATAAAAGGATGACTGAAAAAAGTTGCCTAGATATAGATACTAGGTAAATACAAATAAAAAGTATGAGGCCTGATCTTATT
>CAUYSK010051022.1:0-79408 GCA_963575035.1 Avahi laniger | reverse complement strand
CGTGGCATCAGCCTAGCTCACAGCAACCTCAAACTCCTGGGCTCAAGTGATCCTTCTGCCTCAGCCTCCCGAGTAGCTGGGCTTACAGGCATGCGCCACCATGCCTGGCTAATTTTTTCTATATATTTTTAGTTGTCCGATATTTTTAGTAGAGACGGGGTCTTGCTCTTGCTCAGGCTGGGTTCGAACTCCTGAGCTCAAACAATCCGCCCGCCTCAGCCTCCCAGAGTGCTAGGATTACAGGTGTGAGCCACCGCGCCCGGGGTTTCCAGGTCTTTAACCCTCCCATGGCTCGATGTGTGTTGTGGGCTGTAAGAGGCCCCAGGGCTCTCAGCTTCTCATAGCACAGGGTATGGAAGTGGAGGTCTTTGCCTCCAGCAACTCAATGTATTAAAAACCCTGAACTTACATGAAAGAGAAACATTTCCCTTAATTTTTTCACTTTAAAAATACTATTTTGATTTATTTATTGTCAAAGGAGAAATCTTAAGAATTGATTTGATTTTAATAGTATCTTTTTAATGCAAAGCTCCTCTGGTAAAAGATCTGACTCACACACAAAGCTAGGTGAATAAAGCAAGCTACAATTATATTAGATTCTAAAACAAATTCTCATTTGTACTTAATAATGAAGAAATGTGCATTATCGACAATTATCTAAATGGCTCTCTTTGGTTTAACCCTGAATGACAGAGATGACAGCCAAGAAAAACAGAACAAGAACAATCCAAACTAAAAGTTCTCACAATTATTTGTGCAAACCAACACCCACCTTTCCTACCCTATAAGTAGCCAAATGTGCAGCTCCACGCCTGATACGTACCATGCACTCCCCACTCAGGAAATCTGGAATAATCTCTCTATCGATGTAATCCAGCAGGCCCCCAGGACCCTGGTAGTCATTTCCTGCATAAATGAGGAATTTCCTTCTGGTGTTGTCATCAATGAATGGACTAACCTATACATGAGGAGAAAAGACCATGTAGTCATGTTTGCTTTGCTGTCTGATTTTCAGAGATTAAAATTACAATGTGATATTATGAGTAGGATGGCGGGGGTGGGGACTTCTAGTTTGATAAACTTTTCTGTAAGATCTATTTGCATGGCATTAGGACACTCAGAAAAATTTTGCTTTTGTTCTGCTTCTTAAACAATTTGAAATATGTTCTCTTCTCATGCTTGTTTTTCCCTAACCGGTTAAGACATAAGGTCACAGACACAGGCACATAAATGTGGGCACATCTGCTTTCTGAATGGCTAGAGATGCTAACAGTTACCACGAAACAGGCCCCACACCCACCAGCGTCCAGAGGACAGGAAACACCCTGGGCGCCCGGAGGATGAGCAGGCGGCCCAGCGTCTCGGGGTAGTTGGCCTCCACCACCTCGATGATACGCAGCAGGGCTTTCACTCCCGGCCTCCACAGGTGGCGCATGTTCAGCCCCTCCAGGTCCACTAGGCAGGTCCACGAACTGCAGGTTGCCCAGAGAAGTGTTTTATTCAATAGATGGCATATTTAGCAAACTATGTCCTGTATTTTTTTTTCTTTTTTGTCATTGATAGCCATTTCCAAATATGTATAACTTTTGTGAAAAGTATAGTGATATGAACTCTATTTATATCTACTTGAGTAAAACACTAGAACTAGTACTGTAGGACCAATTCTTGAAATATCAAAGCAATCAACAGCTGACTGACAATGAATAAAAATCTCTTTCAGACATGCTCAGTGATCCAGCAAGCAAGGCCACAACGTGCTGTTCTAGACATGCTAAGCCACTCCCCTGACCTGCTGTCAACAGGGCACACATCTGGCATTCTAACATGCACTGTGTCTGAACTGCAACGAGCTATTCTTCAACAAATATTTATTGAGTCAAGCGCTGTCTCAGGAGCTGAGAATATAGCAGTGAGGAAAAAACCCTCAAAACCCCTCCCCTCATGGAACTTACACTCCAGCGAACCACCTATATACACCCTTCTCAATGTCAGCCTCTGAATCACTGCACGTTTTCAAAACACTTTACAGTAACTATAAGCATGGTTCAAAAATACAGAATAATTCTGGGGAGAGGGGAGGCAAAAACGAACAAGCAAACAGCCTGCAGCCTGGGCTCCTGAGGACCACGCAGGCTATGCAGACAGGCCGCACCCCACCCAGACTGACGTGACAGCAACGCCTGGGGCACAAAATACCGAAACCCAGCAACTGCCCCACACCTGACCACATCACATGTATCTATTTTCTACCTTTTAGAGCAACTTGGAAAAGAGTAAACTACCAGATTTTGGTTCTAAAAATCAACTGGAAATATTTAAGTCATATTCTCAATAAGCTGAAAGGAAAAACAAAATCCCACACCTACCTGATAGGGCGACCGAAGACTTTTGTATTTTCCTCACACCGTCTTAGCCCTTCTTCATTTACGGAGAGAACCTGCGCACAAAAGGGCCACACAGAGTCACCACGACTAGTCTAGGGAGGGCAAAACTACTGCATCAAGCTACGAAAGACAGTGACGTTAAGACAGTGTATTATAGGTAAGCGTGTAAACCAAAAAAGCCATCTATTTAGATTTTCTCACACGTCCACACACACTAAACACATCACCAAAAAAAAATATTTTACTCTCAAAAGAGAACAAACACTAACATCTATGGCAAAGGTACCAGCTATCGGAAGTGAAGTAAGGGATCAGAGGAGTCACCAGTTGAGCAGGGGAGGACTCCATCTGGGGACCTGTCTTCAGAACAAGTGCATCTGGCGGAGTAGGAGGTAAGTGTCTGTGAAGCGTGGGAACATTCTGGTACCACACGTACCAGCCAAGAGAAAAGGCAGTCTCAGAACAGACTCACAGCTTGGCTTCCGAGAGCCCTTCGATTCACATTAACGAAACCTTCCCCGACGGAAGAAGGCCGCCCACACTTTCGGGCGTGTGTGTGCACACATGGATATGCACGTATGCGTGTGCACACACACTTGGTGGGGGAGGGGCCTAACAGAATATACAACAAAATGCCACCAGCAGGTATTTTAGAATATGAGATTATAGATGTGCCCTAAGTTTTTGTTTACTCTTCTCTGGGGAGGAGAAACACGCCAGCTGCGGCAGAGGAAGGGGTGGCCTGAGTCAGGGGGAGGACAGGTCAGCAGGCCTCTATGACGGTCCTGTGTTAAGGACGTGCCAGTGGAAAGAACGTGATGAAGAGATCTGATGTGAGTGACATCTCAGGAGATGGGGGTGGAAGGTGGGGACCAATGTGACGTGGGAGTGAAGGGAAAAAGACTGCTCGGAGTCAGCTCCGTAGCAGGCACTGGGAGGAGGCACACTTTCACTGATGCTTCCATGGTGAAAAGCATTTTTATGACTTTTGTGTCCTTTGTTGAAATTTTAAAATATATCAATATTTCCTTTCTAACGATAAAAGCAATACATGTTTGTTACAACAGATCCACCGTAATACACCAGTCCTGCGGGCAGGGAAAGGACGTGTGAAGCCAAGATGGAGCCTGGCGTCCCCGCAGCCACGCACTTACGTATCTCAGCAGGGCCTCCTCCCCGAGGGCTCGCACCAGGCCTTTGGTGTCCATCTGCCCCAGCCTGAGCACGTACAGCGGCCGCCCGTCTGTGGGGAGGGGAGGGGGGTATTAGCAGCACCATCCCTGACCTGAAGCTGAAGAAACAACTCAAAACCTTAAGGAAGGAAATGTGTTCTCCTATATTCCAGAGGAGCTTGAAGTTCTTTCCTACTCTTAGAGCAGCGACTGATTTCTGTGTGTGGTGGTGTGTCCAACATTTCCCCCAAAACAACCGTAAAAGAAAGAGTAAGCAGCAACTGGCGTGGCAGCTGAGCAGGGTCCTGGAGACGGCTGTGCTTCGGAGAGGGAGTGGAGCTGGGCCCCCGCCTGGGCTTCGCAGGAACCCCCTGTACTGCCCACGGGCTGGGCGCAGTCCCCTCACTTAAACAACCAGGACTGGGCAAGACCCCTGATTCTCAACTGCAGGGGACACCAGAATGTCCATACACACTTTTCCTATGAATACAGAGCACTTTTAAAATTTCTCTTCTTAGAAAAATAATTTATTTCATAAGTTACTAAAAAGTTAATGTCAAGATGTTTAAAATGCCAGCCTCCCTCAAATCCCACTCTAAGGACCAAGATAAATGAGAACATCCTTGAAATCCCTAAATCCATACCAACCAGCACATGTTGGCTCTAATTCTTCATAGCCTAGAGATCTAATGGATGGAGCCTGAGAGGAACCTAACTCATTATGTAATGCACTATCATCAAGGACCAGCTACATAGAGGGGGAAAAAGATCTTGCAGGCCAGAGTGTATCCCTGGAGTCAGCACTACCTAGCCTGCTGCCACTCAGTGTCAAAGGGGAGAAGCAGAAAGAACACAGACAGATCGTGGTCCTGAAAAGGAGCTAAGACTTGTCCTCTGTCATTAATGAAGGATCCAGAGTGTCATCTTGACACGGGGAGGGGCTGGGGGTGCTGTAACATTCACCTTGTATATATCACCCAGTGAACTTCATATCTGAGGAAAATCTGGCTCTACAATCGTCCTACTTAAAGAATAATGTTTTTTGTGCCCCAAGACCTTGTTGACAGGCAAATTTATAAAAAGTTTCTCCTAACATTTAATAAGACACATTTGTCAGTATCTTACTATCAAACTTTTTAACCCTTAAGGGTTGGGTCACAAAGCAAAGTAAATACAATTATTATATGCTGCCAGTAAAAATTAATAAAGCTACAATTAATCTGGAGAAATACAAAAGATTAAGTCAGAAATACAGACACATCAGAGCCCCTCAGTTCTGAAAGGGCTTGCGCGGAGGCAGAAGGGACCAGGTCCTGGTGACCCTTCACGGCTGCCCTGCAGTGCCCGTGATCCCAGCCTGTCCAGCCACCATGCTCTGGACCAGGAAACAGCACACCTTTAACAGCGCGGGTCCTTCCTGCGAGGCGTGATACGAAAAGCAATTCAAATGAACTGTGTTTTCAATTTCTCATGTTTAAAAAAGTCTTCCTTGTATTACATTTCTCATTTAAACTATCTTCATTTTATGTGTCTCACTGTCCTTCATCTATGCTTTACTTACTCCCCAAAGTGGCACTGAAGTTCTTCGCTATTTTGTTGTAAAATATTAAATACTTGGCTAAACGTTTTTACAGCTACTATAGGGGTTTAAGTCACTGAAAAGCTCCTCTATTAGCACTATGCCACTGAAAAACCTCTGCCACAGATATTTCAGTGTTTTCAATAGGTCAAAACTAACTCCACTGAACTAGGGAAGTGAAGTCATTTCCCAGCGTGATTCGAGTCCCTGAGAAGCAGCAGTCGCAGGGATGGCCACGTGGCCATGATGAAATTTACTGTCAGTGTCTTCGAGCTGGGGAAAGTTTCCAAATTCTAAGAGTGAGGAGGGACAATGCACCCATCTGGGCTCCATGTAACTTATGGATGGTCGTCTCTAAGGGCATCTTTAATGACACATCCAGACAGACACGACAGAAACACAGCTGCACGTTCACACACACCTTTGTCGTGATGATGCCAGCCTCCCGCGTAGTAATCCTGAAGGACCTGCGGAGGATTCCAGGTGTCCAGAATGTAGTCTACCTGGTGCTGCTTCCGCCAGGTTAAGGACTGACACATGATCTCTCTGGCTTTGTCAATGTTAAAATCCCGAGCACGTAAGAACCGAAGAATATGCTCATCTTTTGGAATCTATTAAGAGAAAAAGATGTTTCCAAGCAATGTTAAAAGTTGCTAAGGGAAAACACCAAGTTGCTAGGAGAATAAGACTCTAAAACTCCCACTTCTTGTCAACAGTGAGCTGCTTTATTATGCTATTCAAAAGTAGTTGTTACCAGAAAAATCTTCCTTAACACTTTAGAAAACCAATATTATTAGTCTGAATAATCTTTATAGTATTCCATTTTAGTTTCAGCACAGCAGAGCGAAGGCATACATAATTTCTTAAGCAAACACTTCAATTCCATGAACTATCATGAACCTATGAACTATGAATCTATGCCCTTTTCTGTGTATATATCACACTTAAATAAAAAATTAGAATACAAAAACACGTTGGTTTTGGTAATGTGGTGTTGCTCCTAACTTACAGGAACCTTCCGTAGATTCCACTGCTGTCAGCTGATGGGTCAGCCTCCCTGCATAAAGAATAAGACCAAGACCGTGTTCTAAGTCTCGTGTGGACCAGGTACCTTCTTCCATGGCTACTTGCCTACGCATGCAGATGGCTGGTCCACTGGCAAACCAAGAGAGTGGGCACAGAGCCCACTCGCCACCCCACTCTTGGGAAAGCAGCTCGAACCACGTGACCTACTCATTTGGCATCATCTTCACTCAGAAAAGACCAGTTATATGGAGGTGGTTACGAATGCAGGTTCTGGAACCAAAAGGCCTAGGTTCAAATCCTGACCCACCACTCGCTGTGAGATCTTGGGCAAGTTACTTTTCTCTGCCTCAGTTTCTTAATATGTAAAACAGAGATGATGAAAACAGCACCACCTCATAGAGCTGTTGGGAGGATTTAATAAAAAGCTTAAACCAGGGTCTAATACATGATACACAACAAATGGTAGCTACCATTATTGTGGTTATTTTCTCAATGACAGGTATTGAACAGTACACAGTTATTTGGTCTCTGGTAACCAGGACTGACAAAATTACAGATTAGGCCGGCTACATGCAATGCCTAGCTTCCCTTCACTAAATAATGTCAGTAACTTGCTATACACACGAACCAGCCTCTGCTTGCTACGTAAGACTTACTATAAAAATTTAATTCCTCATGAGGCTAAAATTTCACCGAAAACCTAAAAATTCAAGTTCAAACATTTCTAATCCCTGAATTCCTTTTAAACCTCTGAAAATTTAAATGTATGAATATTTGGGACACATTATTGCTTTATAACTTGACATTAATCTAGACCATTTTCTGTAAAGTCTAGAAAAATATAGCTAATTATATTTGGAAGGGTATATTATAACTTGCCACCAAGGACTCAGATGCCACACACAAGACAGAAATTCAGTGACTTTCAGTTTGGAAGGAACATTTCCAGGTATCGCAATTGGGAATATCTGTTCTCCTCAACTACAGACGGGACGGGAGAGTCCGTGACTTCACGCAGCCACCACCCCGCATGATGGAGCCAACACTCACCTTGCCCTTGTGAGTCTCCTGGAGCCACTGGCGAAGCCTAATAAGGCAGCTCTCCTGCAGTGGGGTCAAATCGCCCAGGTATCTCTTGATGTAGTCTGCATCTAGTTTGTCTGGAACACAAGTGACATGACATTATTTACGACAAAGAACACTACACTTCCCGTTTCTCAAGTCCTCCTGCTCAGTGAAGTTAATGTGTGTTCCTAGATTCTCAGCGGTGAAGGAGACTGCAGAGATGGCAGATTAAACCAGACACCCCAGAGAACTTCAGTGATAGTCGTTAAGATCAAATCACTGACTAAACCACAGGTAAACTTCCTGATTCGCCAAGTCTCGATACTATACACAACAGAACAATGGCTTTAACGGATATTTAATGTCTGTTTAATTTCAAGTTATACAGAGAGGCCCTACATGATGTACATATATAAAAGTGGATCTAAATCTATTTTGAATAGAGCTACTATGTTCAAGAATACAAGAAATCTTTTTCATGATAAGGTAACAAACTGGAAGAATGAGACAGCAAAATAAATACAACAAAAAAAAATTCACAAGGTGAAAAATAAAACGTATTCTAAACCATCTGCCCACACCCACCACCTATTGAAAGCTAACAAATGGCGTAGTCTGGCTGTAGAGAAGAATGTATAGAGATAGAAATACCAGTATCTTAACAAAACTTCTGAGTGGCAGAATTTTCTTGTGTTTTCTTATTTTTTATGTTTTCTAAACTCTGTACAATGGGCATTACCTTATAATTAAAAATAAGAAGGTTGTGTGCATGTGTACGTATTTGACAAACACAACATGTAGCACAGGCGCTATACACAGACCTGGGCTCAACCGCCAGGCCACTGCCTACCAGCGTGACGCTAGGCTAGTTACTCAAGTTCCCTGTGCCTCATTTAACCCGTATATACAATGAGGATAACAAGCATTTCTACCTAACAGGACCCATCGTTACCTGAGTAAACAGAACAGTACCTGGCACACAGTAAGCATACAAAGTGTTAGATGATGTTATCACTGTGCTGAGAGGACTGTTGCCTCACATTCACTGAAGGTACCTTCACCTAACATAAATGAGAAGAAATAATTTTCCGGTCTCAATAAAAGAGTAACTTGATATCACTTCCTACCTATTAAGAAAATCTAAGAAAAAATCAAAAGAGTACATTATATAAGCTAGAGGATAAGGGCCAGAAACTAAAAAGCTGGATCTTTTCTCCGCGTACTATCTACCGTCCTAGTCCTGCTCTCAGAATCGAGCACCTTCGGGACCTACCGTCAGGAGTCCCCACCATAGGCTCAGGTGCCCCGCCAGGGCTGCCGAGGGCCTCGCCACTCAGCCCTTCCTTAAGGGCAGCGTCTGGGATGACAATGGCCATGGCCGCTGCTTGTTTCTTGCATGATGAAGATGATGATGATGATTCTGCAGAGGGTGTGATGGAAGGTGGAGTCCAACGGGGCACAAAGGTTATGCCTTCTTCTTCTAATTGACGAAGGTAGTATTCAATGATTTCTTTTCCCTTTAAAATGAAACCCATTTTAAGGTAAATATATATTCAATATTGAAATTATTCAACCCTTGCAAGTTTTTAAGACACTAATAAAACTGAATTGTTATAAAAATAAATAGGGGAACAAAAGGCAAATATCCTTGCATTTTTTTTTCTTAGCTATTTTACTTCCTCTTCTCTAAAAGTTTAGGAAATAATATCTAAAGAGATGGAACTTTTTACAAGACTATTTTAAAACACTGATTTATTGTACTTGTACTCAATATATGCTTTATGTCTCAGTCCAAATTCTTTCTAATACAGTACCCTGAAAATACAACAAGCCTTCGAAATCCCGTACAATATATTTCAAAACCATGATTTCATAATAACCAGTCAGCAGCAGCACACAAACGAGGAGGGAAGGTCTTCCCTGCAAGATGAAACTAACCATCTGAGGGCTGGGGACCCCTGCGAGCCTGCCTGGTAAGAATCTCAGCAGTGCGACAGTACTGCAAACCTGGGTGGGACCTGGGGTGCCGTAAGCTAGCTGCTGCTGCTGTACCCCAGCTTGCATCTTTCCTGGCAACCCCAAGCAGAGTGCTGTGGGCAGCAGCTACATGCGCCTCCTCCCTCCATCAGCACTAGCAAGCTGGACCCCTTATACTGGAAACTGAGGCACAGGCAGGGTCAAAGTCTCCTCTTTAAGCAATGACTGACCCCTCCCCAGCCTTCCAAAAAGACTGCCAACCCGTCATTTCAGAGAGAATCCCAAGATCAACTCACTTTTTTAATGTTGCTGGTATATTGTTTCATTGCAATTTTTTCCACAGTACTTTCAAAACCAAAGAAAGATTTAATATCTAAACTCGCAGACTGTTCAAAACAGGTCCAATCTTCATTTTCAGGGTGAACCTGCAGATAGAGAGAGAAGAGTCCCACTAACTACACTGACGACTGCATTATCGTCTGTCAGTTGCTCAGTTAACTGGTAACCAGAAGAAACACGCATTTTACTAAAAATGTCATTACCATGAAAACAGCAGAAAAAAATTATACAGTAAGATTCAAAATCATAAAAATATTCAAATAATTTTTCCAAAATATTCTAAAAATGACCATAAAAGGAGAGCTTCATTTTCATTCTTGGTTCCTTCATGCATTCAACATACTCGTGCTGTGCGTCCTCCGTTATGAACAAAAAAAACTCTTCCTCTCTGATGGGGGACAGAGGATGAACCATAAGTTTTACAGATGAGAAACTACATGTCTGTTGGAAAATAAGTGCCATGGAATAAAGAAAAGCTGGAGCAGGGTTATAAGGACCGGGGTGGGGCGGCAGGCTGCAGAATTAAACAGGGCAGTCAGGGATGGCTTCGTGAAGGCAGCGGCGAGGGAGGGGGGTCAAGCAGAGATCTAGGCAGAGCAGTCCTGGCATCGCCTCTCGGAGCCAAGCCCTGGTGGGGGCCTGCCTCGTGGCCAGGGAACGGCAGGAAGGCCGGCAGGCCTGTGCACACCAAAGGAGGGACAGGAGAGATGCAATCAGGAGAGAACGCAGAGCCGTGTAAGCCACTGGAAGGACTCTGGACTTTTCCTCTGAGTGAACTGTGGAGACATTACAGGGTTCACCACATTACAAGTGATGTGGTCTGACATACTTTAAATGGATCACTTTGGATTCAGTGTTGAGGATATCTTGCAGGAGGGCAAGGGCAGAAGCACAGAGACCTGGCAGGAGTTAGTCTAACAAGCTGGTAAAAGAAACTCTTGAACCAGGATGGTAAGCAATGAAGATGCTAAGACAAATAAACGCTCTCAGCTCTAATCTAAAGGTACACAAAACCTTGGTCCTTCAATATGTATTTCTAAAGTATTATAGTGGGACCAAAAAGAAGTGGCTTGTGAAAGTGACAGTTGAAAGCAAATCAAGGCAACACTTGGCTGCCTTAACTGTCACAACCATGTAATCCATTCTGCAGGAGACCACACCTGCTACCCTCCTGATCTCCCTAGTCAGAAATGAGTAACAGTATCTGATGAAGTACAGCCCTCTAACGCAGAGATGCACTGTCTAAAACAGTGATCAAACAATCCTTGTTAGCACCATCTTGCCATCTTCTGCCAAATGACGGAGATTACTCACGGTATAGCAGCAATGCTCGTTAATGATGACCCGATTGGAAAACGTTTCATTATGGGCCTCAATGTGCAAAGTACGTTCCCGAGAATTCAGTGAGTTTTTCTGGACAAAATAAACATAATCAACTCCGGCAATCTTTAAAGACATAAAGAGAAAAAAAGTTTATCAATAATACCCAACTGCAATAGAAGCTGTAAGCGTAACTTCATTTTGTCTTTTGGGAGACTTGCTTCTAAGATGTCCTTTTTAGTTACCTTCTTCAACAGTCTGGGTGCATCAATATCCAGTTTGCAGCGCCTTTCAATGACATGAATAGCCCCATCTTCACTCTTGAATTCATTCACAGTGTCACTGTCCACGAACATCGGAATCAAAGGACATGTAGGGAACCTCCTTTCATAGGCCTATGAATGAAAAAAAAAAATACAAAAAAAAGATTGAACAAAGATGCAGATAGTCTGTTGATATTCTCCCTGTAACAAAAACATCTCTCAATAAATGACAACAGGGGGCATCACAATTCTCTGTGTCTTTACATCTGAAGCTTTCATTAAAAAAGAAAAAAACGATTCTATGCTCATGGATCGGAAGACTGAACCTAGTGAAGCTGTCAATTCTCCCCACATGGATACACAGGTTTAACATAATTCCCACCAAAATCCCAGCAAGATTCTTCTCCAGCTATAGACAAGATTATTTTAAAATTTATATAGAAAGGCAAAGGAACTAGAACAGCTAAAACAATTTTTTAAAAGATGAATAAATTGGGAAGAATCACTCAAACTGGCCTCAAGGCTTACTATACAACTATAGTGACCAAGACCATGTGGCAGAGGGACAGACAGAAACTGATGGGACAGAGTATAGAACCCAGATGTGGACCCCAAAAAACATGCCCAACTGATTTTTGACAAAGGCATAAAGTGATTCAAGGAAGAATAGCCTTTTAAACCTGTTACTGGAGCAACTGCACATCCATTGGCAAAAAACAAAGAAACAAAAAAACACCTTGACCTAAACCTCACATCTTATATAAAAACTCAAAATGGATCATGAACTTAAATATAAAACTAAAACTTTTATTAATAGAAAAAAATAGGAGAAAATTTTGGGGATCCAGGGCTAGGCAAAATCATAATCTAGAAAAGGAAAATAGATAAAATGAACTTCATCAGTATGTTAAAACTTTTGTTCTGCTATAGAACCCTATCCTATTAAGAGGATAAAAAAACAGGCAAGCTACAAACTGAGAAAAAATATTCACAAGCCACATGTCTATCTGACAAAGGACTAGTACCTAGAACACATAAAAAACTTCTGGCTGGGCACAGTGACTCATGCTGATAATACCAACACTATGGGAGGCTGAGGGGGGAGGATCGAGTTCAAGACCAGCCTGAGCAACACAGCGAGACTCTGTCTCTACCAAACAAGGAAAAAAAGAAACCCTCAAAACTCAACAGTCAGTTGTACATGAGTGTAAATATAGCTAACAATTGTTAAATAAAATTTATAGGAGGCCATTGGTTTGGACTGAGCTCCTGCACTAGGCCCAACAGACCAAATAAAAATGGAGTCACTCTTGCTGACCTTCCCCACCACCAACCCAAAATTAAGCTGTTTATCTGACCTTTAAAGAAATCAAGAGGGAGAGAGAGAGACTAGCCAAACCCCCAAACAGGCCAGTTTTAGCTGGCGTGATCATTCGTCTGCTCTAACCTTTACAAGGAAACTAACTTTGAAACAACCAATCTGCTTTTTATTCTCTGTTCCTGCTTTCGTCAGCCTTTTCTGCCTACAAAGCCAACCTCGTCAGAGGCTCACTGGCATATACATTCTATTTTATAGAATAAGGTGTTGCCTGATTCTAGAATCACAAATAAAAGCCAATTAAGAACTTTAAATTTGTTGTAATTTTGTCTTCTGACAGACTATTGAACTTAAAAATGGTTAAGATGGTAAATTTTATGTTTTTACCATAATTAAAAAACAAGAAAACTGAACAGTTAGAAAAATCCAATTAGAAAATGGTAAACAACAGGAACAGACATTTCACCAAAGAGAACATAGAGATGGCAAATAAGCACATGAAAGATGTTCATTAGAGCTGCGGTCCCCAACCCCCTGGGCCCAGCATCACCACCTGAGCCACCACCCGCTCCCCAAACCGCACCCCCCCCCACGAAAAATTGTCTTCCATGAAACTTAGGAGGCAGCCGCACAGCAGGAGGCGAGCGGCAGGCGAGGGGGGACGCTTCATCTGTATTTAAGCTGCTGTGCTCCCACCCCGCTCCCCATCACTCCCATTGCTGGCACCACCCCACCGCCGCCCCTGCAGAAAAATTGTCTTCCATGAACCTGGTCCCTGGTGCCAAAAAGGTTGGGGCCCACTGCATTAGAGAAATGACTTATTAGGGAAATGTAAATTAAAATCACAAAGGGGTATCACTATACAATTATCAGAATGGCTAATATAAAAAATAGGGACAACGCCAAATGCTAGTAAGGACAACGCCAAATGCTAGTAAGGAGAAACAGAATCATGCAGACGCAGCTGACGAGAATGTAAAATGGTACAACCACCCCGGAAAACAGGTAGGTAGTTTCTCAAAACCTGAACCTGCAACGACCATACAGCCCCAGCAACTGCACTCCTGGGCATTTATCCCAGAGAAAGAATACTTATGTTCTCATAAAAACCTGTACACAAACATTCATAACAACTTTACTCATAATGGCTACAAACTGGAAACAACTCAGAAATGGCCTTCAATGAGTAAATTAAATGACTAAACAAACTGTGGAACATCCATACCATGGAATACTACTCAGTAAAAAAAAAAAAAAAGGAATGGACTTTTTTTTGAGAGACAAGGTCTTGCTCTTGCACTCAAGGTCTTGCACTCTTGCCCAGGCTGGAGCGCCGTGGTGTAACCATAGCTCACTGCAGCCTCAAACTCCTAGCCTCAAGCGATCCTCTCACCTCAGTCTCCCGAAGTACTGGGGTTACAGGCATAAGCCACCACACCCAGGCTTTTTTTGTTTTTTTAATTTGCACACACAACATCAAGGAATGAACTACTGATATATGCAAAGACTCGGGTGACTCTCTGGAGAATTATGCTGAGCAAAAAAGCCTAAACGGTTATATACTGTATGATTCCACTTATGTAAATTTTTATTTATTTATTATACAAAAGAGCTCTACCAGTCGTATATGTAACATTCTTGAAAGAGCAAAACTATAGAAATTGAGAACACATTAGTGGTTGCTGGGGTCAAGGAAACGGTGTGGGCAGGAGGGAAGTAGATGTGGCTGTAAAAAGGCAACAAGAGGGAAACTCGGGGAACATTTCACATCGTGACTGTATCACGATGTTGGAGCATTTCAGACTTCAGATTGGGATGCTCAACTTGAACTAAAAATGGGATAAGGGAGAGTCCTGTGACTTTCTATCTTAACCGCAACCAAAAACAGACTTAAGAAAGAAATCTATGGTATTGAAAAGATTAAGGAAAATGGCCCAAACTGCTTTGATTTTACCTCTAACAGGGTGCAAGCAGTTTCAGAGTATCGTCATACTGAAAACACTGCCTTTTGTGGAGAAATTTCCTGATGTTCACCTTGAACAGACCTGCCCATCTTAGTATAAGTAATACTTGGATCACAAGAGTTGCCATGAAGCTCCCAGAAGGCACCAGAGTATCACAGGATACTCTGGGGTTTAACTACAACTCCATTCAAAGTCAGCCTCAGTTTTCTTGTAAGTCTCTCACTTCTCTCTGTAACATCATAAGGTTACATCAATCTGAAAAAGGTACGCTACACCATGCGAGGCAGTACAAGAGGGAGGGAGGGGAAGATGAAGTCGACAATTCAGGAAAGAGAGTCGATGAAATCCATGAGAGCGTCCCAAGAATAAGCAAGTGCTATTAAGAAAGGAGAAAGAGTACACACGCCGCGAAGAGAGACAGTGCGGGGAAAGGCTTTGCAAGAGGAGCACTGACACTGGGCTTCAGAGTATGCAACGGTCTGTTTACAGTCAGCGAAGAGGAGAGCGTTTCCGGAAAGAGAACTCAGGAGTGCGACTGCAAGGAAACCTCAGGTGCGAGCAGGGACCCGCAACCCGAAGGGGAGGCAGGTGGCAGGAAGGGAGGCTAGGGATCGCTGCAGGGACACCATGATGAGGTGCTTCCTCATCCAGTAAGTCCCCGCTGAGCACTGCCGGTGTGTCACCAGGCACAGAGGGCCCTGCCTCCTCTTCAGGGCACAGGAAAGGAGGGAACACTAACATGTGACTAGAGCCACATTTTCAGAAAATTAATATGAGAGTCATGTACAGAGGGTCTGGAAAGGAAGCAAAACCCATGTGTGGTGACCAATTATATTTGCTTTTTAAATGTCCTTACTTTGAGAGCTAAAAATACATTCTTTATATTTATCTACTCCCTTCCTCCACTCAGTTATATTCTGAATCCCATTACTTCCAGAATCTTGAAATCACACAGTATCTGTCTCGTAAGCATTTTATAATAAACAACACTTCAGATGTTGCTCAGATCACACCACAGTCAGTCTCACGTGAGGCCCTAGGAATCTGTTACTGTTAAGTACTGAACACAAGAACGATTCTAGAAAAAAGAATTGCTGACCATCATCTGTTCTATAGCAACACTGAAAACCTCTAAACTGACTTTTAAATTATACTATGTTAAAAAAAAAAAACAGGCTTTGTACATTTCAGAATTATGACGTACTAAGAAATTGGGAATATAAGGGCTTCCAACAAAACAATTCTTTTTAAGTTAGGTAAAAGTAGAGTAAGTTCTTACCAAGTAACAACCTAAGCTAGGTCTCTTCTATTTAAGTACCTGAATTAGACCGTTTTCAAAGTATCTGCAACATACTTTAAGTTCTTGAAATAGAGTGGGCAGCATAAGGCACTGCCCACACAGCCCAGCCCTCAATCTAAACCACACTAAAAACTTTCCATTCCCTATAAAACTATCCAGCCACATAGACTCATATTTGCAGAGACATTCACTTTTACCTTGGTATGCCCGACCAGACGGCATTTAAGATATTCAGGCCAAGGAGCAGCTAACACAGGGAAGCAGTACCTCCCTCCAAACCTCTGACAGTGTCCAAAGTGCTTAGCGAGCATGTCCTCTACTCCCTCGCTCTGCGGCTAAATGGATTACCCGCCCACAGGGCAGAAACCAAGTCCTACTTCTCTTCCTATCCCCAGGAGAATAAGAACCTCGATGCCTAAAACAAAGTCATTTCTCAATAAACATTTTTTGAATTATGGAATAAAAGCTTACTAAATAAACAAATGAATCCAGCCTTTTGTTTCTGTGCTTACTTACCTTGGCCTGGTTTTCATAAATATGTACGGTCAATGAATTCTGCACACTGTTAGTATATAACTTTCTGGAGAGTTATGGAAAAGGAAGACTGCAAAAAGTTGATATAACTTCCATCTTTGGGACTGCTTACAGATACCAGTATCCTAAGCTTTCCAGCATGAACTACAACCTAAGAGGTTCCTACAAAGTGTGTAAGCAGCTCCTGGAAAATAGAAAACATTCTGATTTTATTAAAAACACCAACCTGTGCCCTAGCTCTACCCCTTGGAAGGGCCTAGAAACAATAACACCTCAGCTTGAAGTGAGCACACTTGGCACCTGATGTGGCTCTCTAAACTCCACTGCCTACTGAAAGCAATCAGTGCTTCTTGAGAAATGGCTGATTACAAATCTAGAGCAAGAAAACGGCAGGCGAGTCAGAAACATTTCTTTCCAGAAAGCGAGGGCACACTCAATGACTAATGCAACATGTCCGAAGGACACAGGAAACCAGCCTGAAGGGATTCCATTCATGGCGTCTGAAATAATTTGAGCACCAGAAAGAAAAAAGGTGGCAAAGCATCACAAACCATATAGCAATATTCAAAAAAAGGGAACAGAGGAGGAAATCTTATAGAAAATGTCATCCATCTAAGAATCACAGAAGGAATGACAAAATTAGAAAATCACCATTCTGCAACCACTAGTGTACAATAATTGACTCAGGCAAGGATCACCCATGGACACTACTGAAAGGTGGCCAGAGGAGGTAGTCAGCCTCAAGTTATCATCCTGCAGACTACCAGTTACAAAGGGGCAAAGGTGCCTTTATAACAGAAAGATCTAGTAGGTACCACCTTCACCAAATGATTGAACTTAGACCTATAACGGGACAGTCCAACAATCCGATGCGATACAAAGACTGTATACGTGACCTTGCAGTCCTCCGCAGTCCTCATAACAAACATGGTTAACCTGAAGCTAATCATGAGGAAGTCATCAGACAAATCCTAATTATGCAACATTCTACAGAACAACCAGCTGAACTCTTAGAAAAAAATGTCACTATCCTGAAACATAAATAAAAAGCAGAGAACTGTCTTGTATAAAGGCATCTAAAAAGGACTACCAAATGCAATGCTGCATTAGCTCTTGACTGGAATAAAAATAGCTGCACACAACATCTGAGGACAACTGAGAAAATATGAGCATGCATTACGTACTAAATAATGTTACTCTACCAGTGTTAAATTCCTCCGGTGTGGTAATGATCCCAGCCAGGTAAGGGAACATCTATTCTTGGGCAGTACATGCTTTAGTATTTAGGGGTAAAGTATCATGATACTAGCAACTTACTTTCAAATGTTGCTACAAAATAAATATGTGTGTGTGTGTGTGTGTGTGAGTGAAGAACAATAAAGCAAATCTGTCGATTTATCTGGGTGAAATGTATGCAGGTGTTCACTGTACTTTTCTATCAACTTTTTTAAAAAATGGAAATTCCTCAAATTAAAAACTTCAGAAAAACATTAATAGGAAAAAGGTAGCTTTAGGTGGAAAAGTCCACATGTAAAACAGAAAGTGCTTTTATTACACAAAGCCAGAGCCTGCACAGATTGGTACAAATCAAGAAACCAACCTACAGTTTTTACGGTCTTTTGCAAGTAACTGATTAAATATGACATTGCCACATTTTACAAGTGAAAATGTAACCTTAGGTTTGCCCAAAGCTCTGGCCAATGTGGTGGCAGACCCAGTGTGCAGTACAAGGAGGAGGACTGGCCTCCTCACAGGGACCTCACCACCCCGCTCCAGCTTCCTGGGGCTCAAGCTTTTCCATAGAAGCCAGCAATGTGGAGTTGTATGGGAAGTTCCCTATTTTAAAAACACTGTTTGGGCCAAACAGCCCGCATCAGCAGGCTTTCTAAGTGCAGATCTCTGCACTAAGAGAACCACAGAAAAAGCCCTTTTTCAACTCTCGCTGGGTTCAAATCACTGTGCCAGGAGGCAGCAGTAATTTCCAAATGTCTTTTTGTTTTTCTTTGCAAACTATCTGCAGTATTATCTAGCCATTTCCTATTCACATCCAACATTTATCAAATACAAAAATCAAGAAAGGCTGAACAAAATGAACTCTTCCAGAAATAGTTTCTTCAGAGAGGGAGAAATGATCTTTGATGTCTCCTTTTTAAAGGAAAAATTACTTTTATAAAAGAAGTAACTACTGTAATCATTTTATCACTCATTTTAACATAACACTTGTTTCCCTAATAAAAACACCACCAGGGCCTTCCCAGCTTGCCCTAAGAGGAAAAGCTGCTTTCTGGACACCTTGCTCTCCCCTGCCTTCCAACACCCACTATTCTCTTTCAAAAAGGGATTTCTAAGCCTGCAATGTGGAAGCCTGGTAACACTACTTTCAGTTTTTAACCAACCTTTGTATGCAATTTTGACATATTAAAAGCTAGTACTGTGCTAAAGAAAATCATATTTTAGAGAAGAAATTTCAACTTGAGAATTAATGAGCTGAATGCTGCACTCTGCCAGGAAAACCCATTTAAAAGAATTTCCATTTAAAGAACCTACCTTTATTAAACTGAACTATGTTCATAGACAATGTAGCCAACAAACCAAGCCAGCTGTTTTCCATAGAACTGGGATATCCTATGGCACTAGACAGGACCATCAAATTCACTTATAAACAGATCTAGTTTTACCCTGGAAAGAATCAGAAGTGAAAACACTACGGCTTCTCCCTTAGAAGCTGCCAGTGCTCAAAGAAACAAATATTCACCATATCAAGAAAACGTGGCAAACTGACCAAAGTCCCTCAGAGTCCTAATTCTATAATGCGCTGACTATCAAAAGAACAGTTGTAGACAGAGCCTACTGTATGCAGACCCCACACTAGGGATTCTGGAGATACGAGAGTGCAAGACACGGGCATGGCGTGTGCAGGGAGGGCAGACACAAACACTGAGAACCGCACAACAGAGAAGAGGGCTGCAGGAGGAGGTGACTACCAGCAAATGAACCGCACTGACAATAAAACTGCTTAAGATACTCTGCAGAAAACCACTTCGAGTTGGGATGGTTAAAAAAGGCTTTATTGGGGAAGTATGTCGGCAGAGGGCCCTGAAGCTGTGGAGAAAGGAATATTCCTGGTGGGAGGAATGCCAGCAAACCAAAAGGCAGCAAAGCACCGATGGACAAACTCTTTCAGACGCGTTTGCAAGACAGAGTACTCAGAAGCTGCTTCCAACACAAGTGGTCCTACCATGAATAGCTACCAGTGCCGTGGCCTACTGCTGAAACTCAAAAGCAAATAAATGTCCAAGTTAATTCTAGATCATGAGTGACAACTGCCCAGGGAAGACTGCATATCACAGCTCAGTCCTCTGTGGGCTCTTGTGTCCTAACCTCTTGTCTCCTGATCAGAAGGCTATGAAGAGAAACTACTTCTGTTTAGCCCACTAGTAAACCGAGGTTTCAAATTACATACTATTTGTGAATACATGTGTTCATACTTTAAGCATTTATAAAAACTAAAACTCATAAAAACTTAAGCCTTTTTAAAGAAAAGTTACAATCCAGATAGTTATGGCACACCTCATTCATTCATCCAAATACTGACTGATAGCCCACAGTAGCTATTTGCAAGCTACTGTAAGGCTACTTTTGTCAAACTAAAATTGTAAAACGGCTTGTACAATTATATTAGCTAAGTGCTGTATCTAAACCAAAGTCATCCTCCTCAATTACCAGTCTTCAGTGAGACAAATGTATCAAGTTATAACAGCACAATGGAAATCTGCTGGCAAGCTCAAACAAGAAAATACCATGACTATACTCAAACAAAAAAGGAATATGTAAAAATCTGACATACCCCAAGCCATTTCCTACAAGATCAAACACATCTGAAGTTTAAATTACAAACTTCATCTTAGAAAACCACAAATTCCATGGTCCTGATGACACACTTTTTCCAAAAGTAACATTTAGTCTCGAAAACTTGTAAGTTCAACCTATGATGCTACAAAATCTAAGGAAAGGGCCTCATGATACATGGGTTTCCCTTCTTGGGCCTTCTCATTAAAGCATGATCATGATGAATATTGTGGAGACATTAATTATAGCTGAAAGAACAGATGGTAAACGTGTTGCTCATGTACCCTGCACCAAAACGTTTGCAACTGCAAGTATTTTAGACATTTTTGACCGGGAATACACTCTTTTTACCATCCCTCTCTCACAGTTTACCACACAATGGTATAAACCCGCTATATTTACTTTTGATAAAGGAGCCATTTCAATATACATTACAGAAAGGAAATGGGCAAAACGCTAGTAAGAAGTGTGAGAAATTCTACATACACATAGTTTCTTTCATTCAAATACCCACTCCTTTGTTCCAAGAGTTCTAAACGTGACACAATTTTGTTCGAGGATAGGAGAAGGAAACTTGAAGATGTCTTCTAAAACTCACGTATTTTCTCCTAGGAAACAACACACTGACTCAAGGAGTTCACACCAACAGGGGTCGTGAGCCCGCATCAAGGAAAGGCCCCACCGTCCAGTGACTACCTGTGTATTCTACCCCCAGCCTGCACTGGATTCCACCCATCCTGCCTTTCCTGTGACAGACCTTCCCACGACTTTATTAGCAGGCAACAGTGATACAATTCAAAATTAAAAGACGTCACATGTAAAGAGTTTTAATTCCACAGAGGTCACTAATCTGATTTATCTATGTTATATTTTAAAAATAGTGTGAAAAAAAAAATCACTCATACAGTAGTACAGTTTTTCCTGACTTCTTAAGATGATTCAAGTTAGTGATACCCAAGCTGTGCTTGACTCTATTCTGAAAGGCAGCGTTCTTGCAGATCTGAGCAGCAAGTAGGATCGAAATGCTCTGAATAAAAATTTCTCACAATGATTCCCTCCTAAAGAGCAAAAGAAATTGGGCCGGGTACAGTGGCTCACACCTGTAATCCTAGTACTCTGGGAGGCGGAGGCAGGAGGATCCCTTGAGATCAGGAGTTCAAGACCTGCCAGAACAAGAGCAAGACTGCATCTCTACAAAACACAGAAAAATTAGCCAGGTCTGGTGGCGTGAGCCTGTAGTCCCAGCTACCCAGGAGGCTGAGGAGGATCACTTGAGCCCAGGAGTCTGAGGTTGCAGTGAGCTATGATGACACCACTGCATTGTAGCCAGGGTGAGAGAGCAACACCATATCAAAAAAAAGAGCAAAAGAAATTGGTTCTAAACACAGTTCTCTCCATTTTAAGATTTTCTGCCATAAATTTTACATAAATTTTCTTAACTCTTCTGGTGCTGCAAACAACTGCTAGTACATGACAGTCCCCCAAAATCAGTGAACAAAAGACAAAGGCATGGGGACAAAGGAGCAGGCAAGCAAACAGCACAGAACTAAGATAGCACCAGGAAGCATAATTTGACAGCTCTGTACCCGCAACCCCTCCCCCAAAGGACAGTGAGCTTGTGGTTGTGATTTTATACTGCACATATGGCAGTCAATGTGTCCTATCAAAACTGCTCCTGGTTCATATGAGAAAACTAAGTATATATCCATATTTCACAATACTCAGCAGAGTACCATGGCTTCTAAGTTTTGAACCACTGCTATAAACAGAAAACAAGCACGAACGCAAAGAATTTTGCTCAAAAGAAAAATAATCATCTAATTTACTAAACACTAGCATGGTTACATTTGGCTAAAGCAACACTACCATTCAGATATTGCTTTAGATATAATGTATTAACAGTAGGACAGTTTCAGATTGTTCCCAGTTAAACACAAAAACTATTCCTTCTCTTGCTGAACCTAACATGTATACAACTAACTGCACAGCTAAACTCTTGGTTTAACAAGGTCTTCTTCAATATTTTATCTTAAAGTACTTGTAATATACTCCTTTTTAAGAACTTTTAGGCAGGACCACCTGGGAAACTTCTGTTAACACTATTTAATAGACAGACAAACAGTCACCGAGCTTTCAAATAAAACTCAAAGTATAATCTAGTATGCTTAATTGCACCTTCTGCATTTTAATTTAAATTAGAAAAATAAGGCACATTATTGTTCAACTCTTATATTCCTGAAAGAATCCGATATTGGCATCTGAGACATTAGCCTGGGAGCTCCGTGCTTTGTTTACTGTCCTGAAGATAACTGTTTAAGACATTCCTGACTGGCTTATCTGGGTACATTTGTCCTTCAGGACTGATGCATGGTGCTCCAAGTCAGAGGGTTCAGGGCACCCCTGGTGTCTCAGTAATTTTTTCACGGTGCCTCAAGGCAAAAAAAAATACCATTTATTAAATTACTAGGTCCAAACAATTTTAAAAGCATTTGTGTCCTAATAACTTAGTAACCATCTGAAAAAATAATACACTTAAGTTAAAGGAAAAAAGGAAAAAAATGTATTTATTTCATTCTTCAATAACCAGAATTACTCATAAGGATATGTAAAGGTGTATACAAAGCATACATTTGTCAAGACCCATAGATTTGTCAAAACCCGTACAACACAAAGAGTGAACCCAGATGTAAATTATGGAATTTAGGTAAGAAAATAACATTATCAATATTGGTTCAGCACTTGTAACAAACATACCACACAAGATGTTAATAATAGGGGAAACTGGTTTGGGCGAGGTGGCTCACGTCTGTAATCCTAGCACTTTGGGAGGATCGCTTGAGGCCAGGAATTTAAGACCAGACCTTGTCTCTACAAAAAATTAAAATATTAGCTGGGAGTGGTGACACAAACCTGTAGTCTCAGCTACTTGGGAGGCTGAGGCAAGAGGATCGCTTGAGCCCAGGAGTTGGAGGTTGCCCTAAGCTACAATGTACCACTGCACTATAGCCTGGACAAGAGAGTGCGACCTTGTCTCAAAAAACAAAACAAAATAAAAGCACACACAACGCACACATATGAGAAACTGTAAGGGGAAGGAGGGAGTAGGTACGTGGAAACTCTGCACTATCGGCTCAGTTTTCTGTAAACCTACAATTGTTCTAAAAAACAAAATCAGCCAAGCACGATAGCTCACGTCTATAACCCCAGCACCTTAGGAGGATAAGACGGGAGGATCACTTGAGCCCAGGAGTTTGAGGCTGCAGTGAGCTATGACTGTGCCACTACACTCCAGCCTGGGTGACAAAGAAAGAATCCATCTCAAAAATAAATAAATAAATAAATAAGTCTATTAAATATGGGAGGGAAGGCATCAAATAACACTTCAGCCAAAGGTAAAAATCTACAGTGTTTGTGCTATACGAAAACAAAAAGAAAAAGACAAACTTCTTTTAAGAAAAACCTGGAGAAGTTCGTATCATCTATTCAACAAACATTCACTGCTTCCCCAGCAGGCCCTGCACAGCACAGCACAGCACAGCACAGCACAGAGGATATGTGAATACAAGACAAAGGCCCTACCCACGAAGAGCTTTCATCCACGGGAGAAACAAGTCAGGAAGATTATCAAACCAACAGGTATTTACTGAGTCTATTATGCAAGCACCATAATCAGTTTCACAAAGATGAATGCATTTAATAGGTATGATATTTCTAAGAGATAAATGTTTCTCCTCACTTTAAAATGTCAAAACAAAGGGTGAGAGAGGCTAAATAAATTTCCCAGGATTTGAACCCAGGTCTGTCCCACTCCAGACAGTCACCATCGCATTGTAGAGTGCAGGCTTCAGGAGAGGAAGACGGAGCTTCGATTCCCGGTTCCACTATTAGAAGAGCCCTTGGGAAGGTTATTTAATTTCACTGAGTTTCAGTTTCACTATCTTTTTCAACTCACGGCATTGCTGAAAGATTAAATGAAAAAACATAAAGTGTTTAGCATACCCTGACACAGAATAAGTACAATAGTCAATAAATGTGGCTACTGTTCCACATGACACATGAACTGCTCAAGAAGGAAGACCGTTATTGAACATGAAGTAATGACACTGCCAGTCCAACAATCCAGGAACCAACTGAACTATGCACAAAATGAGGGGAACCTTTCTGACGCAAACAGCTTAAAAAACTAAAATTTTTCATTTGACATTTTGAAACTTTTCAAAGTTTTCTACTAAACTTTGAAAATGCACCAAATAAAATCCATGTGTTCACCAAACTAAAATGATAATTATTTCCCTCATGATCCTAAAAACACAATGAAATCTTACGAGGCTTTGTTGGAAACCAGTTATTTTAAGTTTATAATTAGGCCGGGCTCGGTGGCTCACGCCTGTAATCCTAGCACTCTGGGAGGCTGAGGCGGGAGGATCACTCTAGGTCTGGAGTTCGAGATCAGCCAGAGCAAGAGTGAGATCCCGGTCTCTACTAAAAGCAGAAAAAATTAGCTAGGCGTGGTGGTGTGTGCCGGTAGTCCCAGCTACTGCGGAGGCTGAAGCAGAAGGATCGCTTGAGCCCAGGAGTTTGAGGTTGCTGTGAGCTAGGCTGACACCAAGGCACTCTAGCCTGGTGACAAGAGTGAGACTCTGACTCAAAAAAAAAAAAAAGTTTATAATTAGTTAACTAAAACAAAGGAATTAGGTATAAGTAAATTCCTTCTATAAGAAAAGATCAAAGGAAAATAAAGATAGAAAAATAGTCTTATTCCAATTTGGCACAGGGAGTAAAATATTCCCTTTATAATAGGAATACAGGAAATACATGGATTTAGTCAGTTATCTAACTCATTAAAAATACGGCCCTGAAGACAAACATGACTCAAGTTGGGAAGAGAACTTCCATAAAACAAACATGAAAGAGGTTACTGAAGAACAAGATGTCTTCTGAAAAGGTCTTCAGTTATAGGTAGCCCAGAATCAGGCTTAACGCTAATGGTATTAACACTTTCCACAGAATGAAGAAACACAACCTACATGGAAGAGAAAGAACTCATGTCAGGAGACAAATCGCTCAGCGCCACTGTGGCCTGAATAAATGTAAACATTAGACTGTTGTTCCCACAGTCCTGGGAGAGTCATCTTACTGTTCTCAGGACAAAAGCCTCCTCTGGACAATCCTGCACAATTATCCACCAAAGATTTGATACTGCACCCGCATTTTATGGCCTCAAGCTGAAAACTTTAAACCCAGCTTTCCTAGCAACGTTCTATCCACTCTCCTACCCCACCTGCACCTCCACCTGCCCAATTATCAGGTATGTGGCTCAGCTGTCAAGTGTCCTTTCCCTCCACCCCTCCAGTATGTCACAGTAGCACTAAGACGCAAACCGGGAAGGCATAAGGCAGAGCAGATTAAAGCCTGGGCTCCTATGTCAATGGACCTATTTGAACCCCAGCGGTACCACCTATAAGCAAAAGCCTCCCGCTCAAGAAAGCAGAAAGCCTGTGAGACATCAAAGATGGAGCCCAGGGGAAAAATTTTACCACCCAGCAGGGAACCAGATCAGACCAGACAGATTACAGATGGAAAAAGGTTGGGGGAAGAGAAGAGCAGAGGGCTGAATCAGGAAAGCCAAGAGTCTGAGCAGAGCAGCTGCTGGCCGCCAGGTGGGCACAGTTGCTCTGCCTGCTGAGGCTCATGGCGTCTCGTCAGCCCACACCACTGTCGGCGGACTAGGCAGCCAGTCACAGTGACCACTTGCCAAGCAACTTCAAACTCATTTGAAAGTGGGATAAAAGAAGAACCTACCCACAAAATAAGTGTGAGCAAGAAATGAGACGCTGGCACATAAGCACTCCCTAAATGCTAGCTACTGCTCCTAGACCTTTCACATGTTCTCAATTGTTTTTCAAACAGTGGGTTAGCGGTAGGATCCCTGTGCATCACACAGGAGCCCAAGTAATGTGATCACCTCACAGGATTGTCAGGGTCAAATAAAAATACAGAAATGAATCTCTAAACAAAATGTTTTATTTGGGAAAACAGAATTGCAGTTCCAGGCACACACACAGACTGGGTGGTCTTCATTATGTCTGATGAGCAAAGCGAAGGTTAGGGTTTTATGAGAAAGAAGTGTTACGTGTTTTGAAAAACTTTCCAGCTCTGACTGGCAAGTGACGGCGGCGGTGGTAAAACTAATCTTAGAGTTACAGCAGTTCCTTTCCACAGCTACTACGTAAAACTGGTTTTAAGATTACAGCAAGTCATCTCGGCAGCTGGCCTTCGAGATAATCCCAAAACAGTGCTTTTCTTTTCCCATGGTCTCTCGACTCTAATTTAGTTGGGTATGACAAGATAACTCCAATTCATATAATCAATTTTCACAGACTGCACACTGGTTGGGAGCAGAGCCCACGGAGATGGCTGTGTTGCTCGCTGCAGGCTCCTACAACTGAATGAGCTGCAGCAACCCTCTCCAGGAAAATAACAAGCCCCCAGAGGCAGAACTTGTTTTAGAATCATTTCCCATCCCCTGATGACATACGGCCCTACTTAGCCTCCCTGGTACATGACTGATACTCTCAAATACTTTTAAGAGTTTTAAACTTCTAAAGTTAAAAACATGATATAGTTGTATTTGAGGATCTTAACATCACTTACAACGCACTCTAAAAGGTCCTTCATGAAAAAGAAACCTTGACCATGAGAATCCACAAACATATTTTTTTTTTTAACCTTTCCACTGTCTGGTAACAATGTAGTCAAAACCCAGACATCATGTTAATTTCCACAGTTCTAAATTACACCCAGAAGAAAATGAAGACACCACCATCCCTATTTTCCATTCTCAGCCCATCCAGTCAATACCTACCCCGAGTGAAATGATTGTCAAAGGACCGTCACTGCTCATTCCCTGCCTTGAAGTATTTAAAAATACTTGAGCCGACAGGCCACCCATGTTAAACACTGATGGGATAATACCAGAATGTTTATTCCCCTCCCCCTTTTAACCTCTGGTTGTTTTCAATTACTAGTTGGGTTTCAAACAAAACTTAAGGACCTCATTGATTTGGATTCATGAAAGAACACAAAATCTCTATGACTCAGAGAAATCACTTATCAAACTTGAGTAATATACAAACAAATTTTAGAAAAGTTTCCTACAACCTTTAGTGTTGAACAGTTATTTTTATTATAATGTTAAATAGGTATAAACAAGGTAAAAAAAAAAAGCCCTCATATGATTATAAAATCTGAAATAACAACACACAATGTAACGGGGCCAATGACAATGTGAAGACAGATTTCCCCTTCAGAACGAATACGGGACTGAGCAGCAGGGCACAGCTCTTTCCAACCTGGCGGCCCCCACTGTGACAGGCTGTCTGATTACATCTCTTTGCTCTGTTTAAATCTTTATTTGTACAGCTGCCTGTCTGTGAAGTACATATACCTTGGCCCAATCCCATCATTTACATATTAATTCCATCTCTATTCTTTTTGTATTTGCTTTCAATCATAAAAATAGAATTATTTGTTGCACACAAAATAAACATAAAAGCAAACCCCAAACTGTCTGATAGTGCTTAGCTATAAACAGGACAGACATCCAGACGATCTTATCTGTTTATGTAGTTTTTCAATTATCTAAATAAAAGTACAATATTAACAGATCCCTGTTAGAGAATCAAAGGACATTTGTTAGAAAAAATAGAGGTGTACACATCTTTAAATAGATTCTTATACTTAAGATATCTGGTCTCTGTCAATAAATCTTGAATGTCAAATGCCTCACATGCCACAACTGCTTAAGCCCTAGGCAAACAGGAACATCTACAGTGCTATGAGGTTTTACTTCTCTTTGTTTTCCATGTGTTTAATTTTGTATTTAAAGCAATCACATGCTAAAAGGATCCAATGGAAACCAAAATATGTTATGATTTTCAAAAACCATTCCTAATCCCCATAAAATTTTTGGTCTAATAAAGAGCAAACTGAGTATAAATATATCTCTGACAACGAAACAGCAGTTTTGCATATTCCTCCTCAAATCAAGTTGGACTTGGCAGAGTACTGTTTTACTTTCCATAGTATAAAAGATAAATTTGTGGACTTCAGAAAAGCATTTGGAATTGCAGCTGTCAGCTTCTAAAGATGCCATGTGTTTGCCCACATAAAAGAATGCAATGAACTATGGAAATACTATTTGGTTTCATGCACCAGAATAAAAACTCCATGGAGTCAGTTAGGCTGATAGTTGGAGTTGATTTAATTCATCATGAAAATACTATTTATTACTATTCATGTACTATTTATTAAATGCCTATTATACAAGTTGTGCCTCACAGACCTTGAAGCATTTACAATTTAAATCACACTTAGAAGAACAAAGACAAGAAAATTAGGAGTAATACCTTGACTTGAACACTTAACAGTGGGATAGGATCACCTGCAGAATATTCTATTTTCTCTAACACTTCCATTCCCTTACTTCAGGAGCTCACCTTTTACTGGAGGGGATCACCCCTCAGCTCATCGTTCTACACCTGCTTTTAGGTGCTATTCTTTCTTTGTTAAGAAATTAACAGCAATGGCAAGCATGAGATGTAAACTAAAGCTATATTTTGAATAGACAGAATAAAATACAGTGGTTGAATCCCTCAAGGAGCTTACCTCTTATATCTGGAATCTATCAAATATAAAAGAAAAAAATCTAAAAAGATATGCAATTATTTTTGGTTGACATTATAGTCAAAAACTAGCCTTTAAAAATGTACAGTATAAGCTGGACACAGTGGCTCACACATATAATCCTAGCACTCTGGGAGGCTGAGGTGGGAGGATTGCTTGAGTCCAGCAGTTTGAAACCAGTCTGAGCAAGAATGAGACCCCATTTCTACAAAACATAGAATAATTAGCCTGTCACGGTGGCACATGCCTGTAGTTCCAGCTACGTGGGAGGCTGAGGCAGAAGGACTGCTTGAGCCCAGGAGTTTCAGGCTGCAGTGAGCTATGCACTCGGGGCCAGGCAACAGAGTGAGACCTTGTCTCAAAAAAAAAAAAAAAAAAAAGCACAGCACGGACAAATCCAGAAGGTCAAGCAGCCCAAGTGCCCATGGACAAATGAACGGATAAGCAAAATGTGGTAGGTACATACAGTGGCATATGATTCGGTCTTAAAAAGGAAGGAAATTCTGACACATGCCACAATATGGATGAACCCTGAATACATAATGCTAAGCAAAAAGGCCCAATCACAAAAGGTCAAATATCGTGTGATTCTACTTATACAAATGAGGTACTAGAGTAGTCAATTCACAGAGACAGAAAGCAGAATGGTGGCTGCCAGGGGCTGGGGAAAGGAATAATTTGGCCTTAGTGTTTAATGGGGACAGAGTTTCAGTTTGATGGATGGTGGTGATGGCTACAACAATGTGAATGTGCTTAATGCCACTGCACTGTACACTTAAAAGTGATCAAAATGGTAAATTTTATGGTATGTGTGTGTATATATATGTGTGTGTGTGTGTGTGTATATTTTACCACAACCAAAAAAAATTTAACATGTAGTACAAATCTACTCTACCTGAAAATTAGCAAATGAAGTAATACAAAGATTAAGACAAATTCAAGGAAGCACATACTCGTTAATGTAACTTTGGTAACACTGAATAAACAGGAACAGCAGTCTGGAGAAGCACACAAAGCAGTCTCCTGGTAGGTATTAAATCCACCACAAGAAAACATACTATAGTGACAGTGTATCATACAGTCTGTTAAAAAATCATTCCTTTGAAAACTTTTAAACAACAAAAAAAGTTATAACTGAAACTACCCTCCTTTTCTCCCATTCAACTTACTGAAAATTCAAATTAAGGAGATCTAGACCAACGGTTCTCAAACCTGCACAGGCACCAGAATCAGGGCTTGGTGCGAGAACCATCGGTTTATATGCTGCTGGGCCAACTCCGGAAACTCTGATTCAGTAAAGAATCAGAATGTAGAACTGTTATAATCTGCACTCTGAACCAACTTTGTGTTAAGAAAATAAAATGAAATAACAGGCATTTGGGGAAGAGCTTTCTCAATGTTAATGGCATAAATCCCGCAACATACCAAGGATCACTTAAATCAATGTACTTCTTAAAATATGAACCTTGTAGCTTTTAGTTCTAGCCTTGGTTTTTAACACATACACAGGCATTAAACCAGGAAAAAGAAAAGAATCACACACAGTTTATGATTAGGACTACCTAATGTTACAGAATAACTTGTTCATTGAGAAAAAAAAAATCACGTAATAACCAACCTCTCAGGTTAAACCTGGAAAAATCCTAAAAGGAAAATTAGGTTACCATTCTATCAGAGTCAAGAATTTTACTTAAAATGAATTTTACTTTTATATACTTTGTATTCATCACTATGGGAGAAAAGCCACTCAAAACACTAAGTGATACATAAACCAGGACATGTTTTTTTCAGGCAACTATAGTAATTATAAGCTTCAATTCACTGAATAAAATCTATTTTATTCCCAAGACATGATTTGCATCAGATTCTTTTGAAGCATAATCTAAGTAATAAATATAGCCAACCAAAAGAATATATTCTAATGTGACCTTTTATCAAAATTTTCATTACCAGAAGGAGAAGTAACACAGGAAACACAAGCACACATTCCAAGACTCAGTTATTCTTTAGACAAATCTATTTTGAGGACAAGATGGTTTGATTCCCACCCTGGAGACACGTGCAGTGCCGCAAAGTGGACAGGGTGAGGCAGAGGACAGTGAGGTGACAGGGCCCTATGACGCACAGAGAGGGAACTCGAGCTGGGTGCAACTGAACCTGACCAGGGGGAGTTAACCAGGTAAGAAAGAGGGGGAAGGTATTCCGGCAGGTACGTGAAAAGGCACCGAGGCCATGAAAAAACGGGTATAGTTAGGAAAGGGCAAGTAATTCAACTTAAGGAGACTGAGGAGTAGATGTGGGGGCTTCACCCGAGGAGACAAGGCCCCAGGGAAGGGCAGGAGGCAGGTGATGAAGAGCCCTGGGTACCAGGCTAAAGGTCTGAGCTTCATCTCCCAGATGAGGCACAGCCACTTCCTTATTTCGAACTAGCAAATGACAAGGTCAGATTGACAATCTAGAGGTCTCTCTGGTAGCAGTCCTGAGGATGGGATGGGGTGCAAGGGGGTTGGAGTGGGAGTCCAGATGCTGTCGTGTGAGGAGTGGTCTAGGGCTGAGCCCCCGAAGGGGCAAAGTCAGAACCCACTTAGGAGACACCTCTACCAGCTCCAATCTGGTCACCACTGAATGAGGCCGAGGGGTGAGGAGGGAAGGCTGCCAGGGAGGCCTGGGTTTCTGCCCTGAGGTAAGATACAAGGTGGGGCCCCTGTCAAAAGAAGCTGCTCAGAAGAAAAGGGAGAGTTTCTCAGTAGCATTTCATTAGCTTGGTTTTTTACTGGTTTGTGTTTGTGTGTTTTCCTATTGGGGTGTGTTTTTTGTGCGGGCAGGCAGGGGTGAATTCTGTTTCAGAGATACTAACTCTGCCTTGACACACTGAAATGGAGATGTCTAGCAGGCAGCTGGCTGGGAGTCTGGAAGCTCTGGAGAGGCATCTAGGCTGGAGCAAAGCTTTGAGATCTCTCGTTTATACAGTGGCAGTTGAAGCCACAGGTTTAAATGAGGCTAACAGACCAGGAGAAGCTGTCAGGTGAAAGAGAGCCGAATAGCTATGCCTAAAATAGTACTAACTACTGGTTAAAGCACCTGTTATGACCAAGAAACACAAAATATGCAACTGAGGGTCCCCAAATAGCAGAACAAGAGAAAAAGGAAGAGGGGATCTCTATCCAAAAGAAGGCAAGAAAGTGGGACAGAGAAAGAAACGTAAGAAAGATCAGAGGGGGTATGCCAAAGACTTGGGAGAGAGAGAGCTAAGCCCACAGTCATTGGATCAAATATACATAAGACATTTACAAATTGGTTGCTTATCAATAACTTAAAACACACTACTGCAAAAACACAGCAGTACAGATCTATGAATAGAGGCAGATTACTGAAGGAAAATAGATCCAGTATATATAAAGATACACATAAAATTATCTTATATAATGATACATAATTATATGTCATCATAGCTCATACAGCCTCAAACTCCTGAGCTGAAGGATCCCCTTGCCTCAGCCTCCCAAGTAGCTGGGACTACAGGTGTGCACCACGATGCCTTGCTGATTTTTCTATTTTTTAGTAGACATGACATCTCGCTCTTGCTCACGTTGGTCTCGAACTCCTGACCTCAAGCAATCCAGAGCACTAGGATTACAGGCATGAGCCACTGTACCCGGTCAAGACTTTTTTTTTAATTTATTTTTTTAAAAAGCTCGTACTGTCATCCCTTGGTATTCTGGGGGGCAGAAAATTAGTTCCAAGACTCCCCAACAGATACCAAAATTCTCGGATGCTCAAGTCCCTGATATAAAATGGCACAGAATCACTTCTCTGCCTTTTGGCTAAGATTAAGTATAAAATGGCATAGTATGTGCACATAACGTATGCACATACTCCTGTATACTTTAAATCATCTCTAGATTACTTATAATATCCAATGCAATGTAAATGCAAATAGTTGCTACACTGTGTTTTTTATATTATCTTTTGTCATTTATTTTATTATTTTTTGCTCTGAATTCTTTTGATCCGAGGTTGGTTGAATCTGTGGATGCAGAGCCCGAGGATACAGAGAGCCTACTGTACTCCTAACATCAAATCGTACCTTTCAAGAGAATTACAATGCAAAATGCTTTCTGTTACGACATGTAAAATAATTTCACCAGAAATACACAAAACTATCTCTTTCACTCTTACATAGGTCAAAAAATCAAGAAAGATGGATCAATTATACTATCTGCGAACCAAAATCCTCTCCACGGTGTGCATTTCTCTGTGCATTGGGCTCCCCAAGCAGACCGGTATCCCTATCCGGGGCTCTAATGAAAGAAGGAAAAGGACAAGGGGTGACTGACCAGCACAGCCGGACACCTCCAACACTACGCCACCTACCGCATCAGCCCAGGCCAGACTGCTGCCAAGCATTTGCTGCATGCACTACAAAGAAACACCGCCAATAAATTAATCCCTCTCAACCGCTTTCAGTACAAAATACGAGGACCAATTCAGTGGGTTAAAAAGTAACTATAAATAGAATGGCCCAGTTTAATTTGGGAGAAAGCATTTTGCATCTTATTTTCAACTCAAAATTACCTAGAATGATCACGGGAACAAAGGGGAGCAGCTGGTTTTGACCATTAGTTTCAACCTCTATCAGCAAATGTTCAAACAAAAATTGCTAAAAAGTGGCTGAACTGATTGAATTTAGGTCTGTGCCTTTTCCTTGTGCCTATTTGCTGTAAGGAACAATTAAATCAGCAAAAGGTTAAGGTAATTGAACAGGACAAATAACCCAGTTTCTCTAACAGATCAATGGCATGAAGGAAACAAAAGGGAAGGGAGAATAGAGACTTAAGAAACATAATAACCAAACGTAAATGGTTTTATTTGAACAGGATCCAAATAACTTATAAAAAGGCATTTTTTAGACAATTGAGAAAATCTGAACATGGACTCTGTATTAGATGATATCAAGAAATTATTAGAATTTTTGTTAGGTGTGATAATAACATAGTACTTATGTTTAAAAAAGAAAAAGGTCCTTAACGGTTAGAGATTCACACTTAAGTATTTATTGATGAATTAACAGTATCTGAAATCTGCTTTTAACACATGAGGAAAAAAAGGTGGGGAGAATAGATGAAAAAAATATTGGCAAGATGTTGATAATATCAGAACTGTGTGATAGGGACATGGCATTTATTGTATAATTCTCTACTTGTGTATGCTTGAAATTTTCCAAAATACAAGATTTTGGTTTTGTTTGTTTTTACAAAAACAGGTAAATCAGAGAGGCAAGGTGCTGAATCTAATCCACATTTTTTTTTTTTTTAATTTTTTTTAGAGACGGGGTCTCACTCTTACTCAGGCTGGTCTCCAACTCCTTAGCTCAAGCGATCCTCCTGCCTTGGCCTCCCAGAGTGCTAGGATTATAGGCATGAGCCACCGCACCCGGCCCACATTTATTTCTCCTTGAAACATTTTCCTTTTGCAATAATAAGCACCTACACCCTAGCACATCAAGAACAATTCAGAATGCATCCTGTATCAGGAGGGAGGGAGCAAAAGGGGAAAGAGAGAAGAGGTCCGGCTCTGTACAAAGTAGCATGTGCCATAATTATCTATTTTTAAAACCAAGTAAATCTGACTAATTACACCCCAGCTTTTATTAAGTGCAACAGGACTGATTCACACTATGGCATTCGACAATGTTATAAAGAGAAGAGCACAATCCTCCACTAAACACTGACCAGGACACTTAATATATTGTGGAAAAAACAACATTTTCTTCCACTTTTAGACCTGAACAAAGTTGAGTTTTAAGCCAGCTACCCCAAAAAGCAGATTGCTTATTTATTTGAGTCAAAATGAACTCTAATGCACATTAGGCTGCCTGAAAAAATCTAATAATATCTTGATTAATAAAAAACATGTATTTCAATATCACACCTAACTACCAGAAACTTGGAAACAAGAATCAGAAATATGAAAAGGCCCAGGGATGAAATTTAAGAATGAGAGAAAGAAAACGTACTTTGAGAATATGAAAGATGGAATGAAAATATTTCATAATAACTAAAATAATGCTAAAGACTTGATGCGCGTGGGCCTTGAGTAAGAGGAAGAAAACAAAGCCAGAGAAAAGGGGAGGGCAGCTCAGAATATTTTCAGGCAAGGAAAGGAAGGGTGAGTGGATGGAGCTTCAGAAGGCCCCTGGCTGCCACAGACCAAGAAAGGGCAAAGCATGGAGGCGTTCCAGCAGGCTCTGTGCTCCCCAGCCTCAACCAACCACAGGAACCATCTGGAAACAGCTGTACGTGGGGTGACTTTTGTTCCAAAGACACCTCCTCAGCAAGTGCTCTACCTCAGGATTTCTGCACACCACACCCTCACCCCACAAAGACCAGGCTCGATTTAAGGAAGAGCAGGATCTCCTCACACTGTAATAAGATGTACAAGTCTATCCCAGGGTCCCCCATGTCTCCTTAACTGTTTAATATATGAAATTGGAATGGATGAAATGAAGTTTAAATATAAATGTCTATTGATCTAAAAGAGATACAACACATTCATGGTGGAGTCCTTTACTTACATATAAATTGACTCTGTCCCCTGGTATTTGGAGTTGGGGAAAAGGGCAGGATATGAGAAAGGGGAAGAAGGAGGCCGTGGCTACCATCAACCCCTGCCTCACCCCCCTCCCCCCTGCAGTCTGTTTCACCCCAGCACTGCCTCACAGCAGCCTTCCACTAGTTCCCAGCCTAGTCACCAGGTTACAGAGCTAGTCACTGGCAGGCCTGGATTTGTACCTAGTCTCAAAGCAAATCTCCTTCTCTTCCTTTCATTCTCTAATCCTAGTGGGAAGACACAAGACATCTGAGAGGAAAGGGGAAAGCGCCCCGAAAGCCCGAGAACGAAACAAACAAAATAAAGCAAGAGGATGAGGACAGCAAAAACAAACTTTGTTGCAGCAATTTAATCAACAACTGTACACTGGCAAATAGGTTTTTTGGTTATCCAACCTAGAAAAGCCCAGCGCTTAAACTGCTTTGACCGTGTTTGCCAACAGAGTTTTAGATACCACATGAAGATGCAAAAAATAATTGGCCAACTTCATCACAAAAGCTCTTTGGTCCTAAGGCAGGCACTGTTTAACTGAAGTACCATGGCATGTTACCTGTGTTGCACGGAGAAAACATAAATCCCTTGTCTGAAAACAGGATGGGATATATTTTAGATCTGAGTTTCCACCAAACCCATTTACAAAGTCGAGTATTCAAAGTTCACGTGAACAAACAGAAATCAGCTGATCGCATACATCTGCGAGCTTTCTATGTACTTACCACCAACACTTGAGGGAACAAGAGAAGTAACAGACAAGGTCGCTGCCCCGAAGGAACACATAAAATAGTTGGAAAACACCACTCAGGAACCTTTGACAATAAAAGAAACTCCAACCACAAGTGAGAGTACCTAATACTGACCAAGACGTTGAGAGCACGGCAGAGGGAAGGGAGAGAAACATGAATGGCATCTCCAGAGACATCGGGGAGCCGGGTGGGACCGGATGAGCAGGATTTGAAGAGACAGATGGGGAAAGGCAAACATCTGAGGTAAAGACGTATGAAAAGAAAAGGGGGACCCGAAAAGACACTGCATGTCCAGGTACATGGTAACAGGATAAAAACGCATTTTTAAAGTTCATGTTGGGAAATGTGCATAATTTATGAAGTAAGGTTAAACAGGCAGGGTAGGACACAGTCATGAAGGGCCTCAGGGAAAAAAGCACAGGAATTTAGAAGGGAGAGGACAGATAATAGGAAATCCTTCAACAGAGGACCGTGGAAACAGAAAGTGCGTGGCTGCACGACGCAGGATGACCTAAGGGCACAAAAGACTAAGTAGGGAAACCAACAAATAACCTCTGGTCTCTCTCCTTTCCTTACCCAAAGGAACAAGGACTTGGGCTGGAACAAGGCAGTGGCTGGGAGAGACAGGAAGAGAACCGTGTGTCTGCCGAGGGCCCAGAGAAGCTGAGGGGGTCCGGGAGAACGCCAGCACCCCCGAGAGAACAGGGAGACTGGGCTGAGCGCGGGGGTGAAGAGAGGGAAGAACGAGGTGACACATCTGTTAGGATGATGGAAAGCCCAGGCAGAAACGGCACTGGACAAGCTTATGATTTCTGGGACGTACAGAACCTAGTGGAGTCTCTTCTATTACGTCTTCCAGTGTGTCCAAATGACAGCTGTCCTCAGCAGAAAAAAGACCAGAGACCAAGCCAGCGCTTCACCTGCAGCTGTCACCACAGAGGTCTGACCCAGAAGGTGAGCTCTTGAGTTCTTCCTCCTCTCACGGGACTCTCAGTACGGGCACCTAACCGTTTCTGTCCCACACTGCCCTCCTACACCGTGTGTCCGCTCACCTCCTTCATTTCTCCTTTGAATCCTTTATTAAGGGGCCATTAACATGGGTTCCTCATCTGTGGGGTCACATCACTCTGCCGGCACGAGACGTAAGTCTTTTAAGGCACAATCAACTGCAGTGTCCTTCGCTGATTCATTTCACCTTCCCACAAGCCAGACAAAGCAGCCCTCGGAAATGCTTTTGGCTGAGACTAGAAAATTTAAAGACATCTACATGGACAAGAACCTTCATAAAATATTTCAGGATATACATTATCAAGGGGAGGGAGAAACATGGTATGAAAAAAAAGGACACTAAACTCAAGAATCAGATCTCTGACGCCAACTGCGTGAGCTTTAATGAGTCTCAGATTCCTCACTGTCAAAGTGGGGGTTGAGCTGGGCGACTTCTCCAGCTCACGGAAGCTCTAGCATTCTGATTCTGGGCTCACACCTAACCAAAGAACATCACTCAAATGCGGCAAACGCCTGTTGAAAAACTTCCATTTTGCTTGTTTAAATGCCATTCTTTAATTCAAATGAGTTAACGAAAACTTGAAAACAACTGGTACATTTTCGTTAAATCAATCAAAATGCTATTAACATATCTGATCCCCGCCACGTACATATTTCTACCGGGCACTTTCAACCTAAACAATTTCTGGCAACGCTAAATAATAACGAACCTCTTGGTTAAAACAAACAAGAGTGTTGAGTGAGTGCTGTTTTCTCCCAGTTCCTCTCCTCTCCTCAGGGGAACGGAGCCCATATAAACCAGGACTCAGGTCCCCTACCCATGACAGCAAGACCACCTACCAGTCCCTCCCAACACTGCCACACAGTGATTATTGGGGCACATTTGCTTTTGGACATTTTCACAAATGCGTCAGTTGAAGCTATGGTTCTGTTCTCACCTTAACTGGGTATCTCTTTCCTCACTCTGAATGATGAAGTGAAAAGGATATTTTCAGATTAACTCTACCATACTATTGTTTTTCCTCAATGAGAAAAAAATAAAGCAAAGTAAACAGCGAGGATTTTATACCGTACAATTACAGTCAAAAAAAAAAAAAGGAGCAAATGACACCGTACAAAAATCTCTAACAACTTAATAAACATTCTAGTTTCGGGGGAAGAAAAGGTAAGTAACATATTTCATTTTCAGATTAAAAAATATTCTCTAACAATTCAAAAGAAAATTAATCACTGCCTCAAAACAAAAAAATTTAAAAATGGCTTTTTCCTCCCCCCCCAGACGACTCTCACTCTATTGCCCCAGGTAGAGTGCAGTCATCGTAGCTCACTGCAACCTCAAACTCCTGGGCTCAAGCAATCCTCCTGCCTCAGCCTCCCAGCTAATTTTTTCTATTTTTGGTAGAGACAGGTCTTTCTCCTGCTTAGACTGATCTCGAACTCCTGACCTCAAGTGATCCTCCCGCCTCAGCAGCCTCCCAGAGTGCTAGGATTACAGGCATAAGCCATAAGCCCGGCCAAAAATGGCTTAACTTTAAAAGATTGGGGGTGGCTCAGAATTTGAATTTCAAGTTCTTCTGTAAATTCATGCATAAAATTGGCAAGGAAAACTTCACAATTTTGAAAATAGCAACATTGAGGAAATAGGTAAGTTTGAATACAAGACAATCAAAATATCTCTTTATTAAATCTAACATTTGGCTAAGAGACCAGCCTTTGCTTCAAACTATGAGGGTAGCATCAAGCTTTTTAAATCACACTGAATGTTCTGGAAAGCATCACCCCATCATGGTGCCTGTCCCAAGTCACCCTCTGTCCACAGGCCCCCCCCAGGCCCAGGCAGAGGGACAGATACTCTGCTTTAGACAAAGCTGCCTTTCCACCTCCACTACCCGATGCCTCTTCCCTGGACTCTTGAGCCCAGCTAACTGAAGGAGGATCAGGCTATTTACCAGGGCACAAGATCCATGGCTGGCCAATATCCTATATCCTAGGGCCAGGAGGAAAAAACGAACCAGATCAAATTTCTCTCAAGAATGTCAACTAGGAAATGTGACAAGAACTGGCCACTTAGAAACTGAAAGAATGCAACAAGAAATGCCACAGAGTTGAACTGGGGCCAGAGGGGTTCTGGCCAGTTAAGAAAGCCCCTGAACTGACGCCACAGGGGTGGGGAAACTGGGAGTTAGCCAAGAAGCCAGCTGGTGGTGGGAGAGAAAGGCAGAGTCCCATGAGGTGAAATGAAGCCCCAGGGACAACTGCTGCCAAGGCCACCAGAGCTGCCAGGAACCACCCTCCAAGGCCTGGCTCTTGCTCAGCCCATTCCTGCTGGAATTCCTGGATTTTTGTGTGATTCCTATCACACCACAGTGTTCCCACTAACTAAACTCCTCTCAAGCTGGCTGGAATGAGTCTTTGCTCTATACGACCAAAAGCCAAACAGTACAGATAACATGCAAACAGGAACGACCGTTCTGATAAGTCAATAACATAAAATACTGAACAGTGCTAGTTAAATATATTTAACAAAAACACAGAACTTTTTAAATATATTTAATAGAAATACCCACACATAAACACAAACAAAAGCCTCACACCTGACAGGGAAGGGGCACAAAGGAACTTTCTGGGGTAATGGATGCAAATGTTCTCTGTTCTGATAGAGGGTGTGGGTGACTCTTTTACTAAAATTGGTCAAACTGTACATCTGACGTGATCATTTTACTGTATGTAAATTATACCCTAATTAAAAAAAAAAAACCTCCCCTAATCTAAATTGTTCCGTTGAGAGCACTTGACTTTTTGTTTTGTTTTTCAAAACTGATCTAGATAAATCTCACAAACATGATGCTGAGCAGAAGCGGCCAGATGCAAAAACACTGAGTTTCTATTTATATAAAGAACATAAGCAGGGGACAGTCACCCACGGTGTTAGAGTCCCGACAGTGGCTAACTCTAAAGAGGTGAAGGGATGAGTTGGACTTCTTTCTGGGCTCCTTATGTTCTGATATTGGTGCTAGTAACAGAGGTATGTTCAGTCTGACATTTCATCAGGTGTATGTTTATGACAGATGCATTTTCCTGTATGTATCTGCCTGTACGAATATTATATCTTAATAATAACACAAAAGAGAAGGAAAGGGAAGGAATACCCCATGTAATACAAAAGTGATCAGAAAAGATTTTTGTTCTGCATCTAGTAAAATGCGTATTTTCAGCCAAATTCTCCAGATAAATAAAGAAAATTAAGACTTTAGTTACCCCATTTGTGGAATTCTAACTTGACTCATGGATTTGATATTAGGAGGAAAAACTCATTCAACAGAGTCATTTGAATAATATAATTCCATGTTATAGTGATCAGTTCTAAGACTATATAAAGTGAGCTCCCCCAACCAGAGCACTCTTCAAATAAGCAGCAGCAGGAAGAAATCACACTCCATATCCCTTTTCTATTTTAACAAAGGAAAAAAAGAGCAAAACCCACAGGAAGAAGTATTTAGTCAGAATTCCACTTCTGTATTTTCAAAGGGAGAATTAACTTAAATTCATACATTACCCTGACGTACATTTTTTAAAAACACATAGATTTTAATTTCCAGAGGCTCATATTTTAAAAACATTTTAGAGACTCTAGATATAACTGATAAGCATAAAAACAGAATAAGTGTAAGCGAAGCAATGGAAACAAACAATAAATGTTGTTTATAGATCATCAAATTCTAATACTGCACTTAAAAAAAATAAGCCAAAGAATAAATTGAAATGTAAAGTACTTACAGCCATAATTAATTCAAAGGGGTGTTTATACACCCTCACTGGTGACTGGTATTTCTGCACCATGATTGTAATGCAATAGCAACCTTCTCACACCTGCAAAACATAAACATATGTGGTAAATAACCACCATACAGAAAAAAATTAAGTCCGCGTTGACACATCATACCACATTCTCAAGACAGAAAGAGACCACAATAGGTCATGAGAAGATGATACTTACATACACAAGGCAGGGGGAAGTAGTAAGACAGTAAGAAAAGGAGAGGAAAGCCCCAGCAGAGTGAGGTGAGGGTGGAGGCCTCCATTCCCCTCCTCTGCATGGGTTAGACGACCTGAGTCCTTTCCAGCAATGAAACCTTATGATTCCATTATTCTAATAACCAACAGAATTAATGCTTAAGTCATTTTCTCTTGAACAACTTCTAGTGGGAGTCAAATAAAAAGGGTCACATGTTAAGACATCAGCTCTGGGGAAACAAAAATAAAAGTGGAAAAATACTACTGTATCTCAAATTATGGAATACTCCTCAAAAGCCAGCTTCAAAGGAAACTTTCATCAATTCCTTTTTTCTGTGTACACTACAATTTTGAAGACCTGTCTTCAAGTGGCAGAGATGCCAAGTACTCTGGCTGGAGGCTCCGCTGAAATCCCCAAACTCAAATGGCTGCAATGTCTGTAAGTAGTCAATTAAATGTGCAAGCCTAATTCACAGGGCATAATCACACTCTACTGCCAGCCTAGGGGGATTTTTCTAAAAACACATTTTTATTTGGAGTCCTCTGTGACTCTTTATTCCCCTATTTAAATGTGAGGAAGAAAAATAATTCCAAGAAGCCTACCTGTCTTGCAGCAGATAATCATTAAGAATGTTATTTTATGCTGAATATGGTGAGAGGATATTCAAAAGTACAAAACGGAATATCCTCAAGGAGCCCAAAGTCTAGCTGTTAAAAAAAAGTTAGGAAAATATATTTTATTTCAGGAAATTTCTATCTATGTTATTACATTTAAACAGGTCTGAAACTCTTTCTGGTATGCGTGGCATACCTCGCACAAGGAGCAGATTAAGTGGAAAACAGCACCACTTGACAGTGGGAAAACTGCTAAGGAAAAATCGCGGGTGACCTCAAGAAAGCTGTCTGAATTCCCTAGGACGCAGTCTCATCTCTGTAAAATGAGGTTTTGAGGGAGATGATTTTGAGACTTTCAACTCTAAAATCTTGAGAATTGGAGCCAAAGTCTTGAGTTCTCCTCCAAACTCAAGGTAAAGCTTTCGTTAATCTTGATTCTGGGACCGATGCGTCCTGGTGCACTGGGGCCACGTTCTATTTCGCTTTCGCAAACCTTACAAATGTTGGTGCACAGTGGGAATCTAATCATCTTTTTAAAATTTAATTGGGAAAAATTTTAGGGTATCTCCCAGATAAGAGGAGGACGATTACCAGGTACGAACAGGTGAAAAGAGGATGCAAAACAGCGTAAGGCTGTTTTGAAACTGTGATATCCACTCAGGATTCCACTGCCTGGCAGAACCCAAGTGACTACACTAAAGAACCTGCTAATTCACGAGCTTCTGAACTCCTGCCAGTTCCCGGCTTCCGATGCTCTGGTCCAGATAAACGCCCTACGCGGGCATCCGGAGTAACAACGGCCAAGTGGCATCAGGACCCGGGCTGCCTCTATTGCAAGACAATTGGTGTTTAAAATCACCCAATGGCCAGACCCAAGGAATACGTCCCCAGCAGGCGGGGGGCGGCGGGGCGGGCACTCGGCACCGCTCCGCAGGGGTCCTGCGCGGCTGCTCCAGAGGGGACCCGGCCGGAGCGACCCGGAGGACACGGGCCGGGGACGGGCTCCGGACCCAAACTCTGCTCCCCGCAAGGAGGGGCTCGGGAGTGGGCAGCCTGGCGGGTGGGGGCGGGGGACGGGAGGAGCGGCAAGGGGCGAGGAGGGGCGGCGGGCCGAGGAAAACCGGGGCCGGGGCAGGAAGCGAGCGGCAGGGAGGCGGTCGAGGGTCCGGAGCCCGCCCGGGAGGCGCCGGACCTCGGTGGGACGGGGGCGGGGCGGAGCGGGGGGCGCGCTCGAAGACCACCGCGGGGACGCGCGCCTACCTCTTGTCAGAAAGGCCGGGCCCGGGACGCGGGGCGGCTGGGGGCGCTCATGCCGGCGGCTCCGCGGTGCCGTCGCCGTTCCACTGCTCGGCGGCCGCAGCTCGACCGCCGGTTCCGGGGAGGGGGCCGGAGGGGGGGGCGGGAGCGGGGAGGGGCGCGGCGAGGGTAAGAGTGGTTGTTACGGGTGACGGAGAGGGCGGGGCCGAGCGCCGGAAGTGGTGCGCATGCGCATACGTGGCTGAGCGGGGCGGAGGCGGGAGCGGGTGACGGTTGCTAGGGAGGATGAAGGGGGGGTGACAGCCGGGGCCGGGACCGAGCTGCGCAGGCGCAAGCTCCAGGCCGGCGAGCGAGGGAGGGGCACCGAGAAAACATCGGCCGTATTGCACGGCTGGTGTCGCCGGAGGTCTCGTGGCTCCGCCCAGCTTTGCGTCACGGGGCGGGGCCATGAGGGGGCGGGGCTCGGCGAGTAGCGGGCGGAGGTGGAGTGAGGCACCGCGGGGGCTGCAAGTTCGGGGAGCGCTTCCGCCGGGCTGGCTGACGCGGGGAAGTCTGCGGGACGAGCAGACGGCGGGGCCGGCGGCTGGGCGCCCGCTCCGAGGCCCGCCTCCGGCCGGCCTTGAGGCTCCTCGCTGTGCTTCCTCATTTTTTGTCGTCTGCTCTGAAGCTACAGGCCGCCCCACCTCATTCTTGCCGAGCAGTGGCGCTGAGGCGAGCGCAGCCGGCAGCATCCCTGTCAGCACCGGCTGTGGCGAGCCGTCAGCGCCTGCCCTGCGCCAGCCCCGGGTCCCGGCGGGTGCTGAGGGCTCTCGCCTTCCGGCAGGGAGCCGCAGTTCAGCTGCGACTTTAGATCCTAAGTAGGTGTACACAGGACATGTAGGGGTCCTTAGGAGGAGCCGGTGACCTGGAAGGGACACTTCGCACGTCCACCCACGCAGCAAAGCTGACTGTAACCAGCATACCATTTCAGCATCAATGTCACTGTTGTTCCGTGACATTAGTCACCCTGGGCGGCTGTACGTGTCATGCTGCCATCTCACAGAGCCTTTCTGGAACTGTTCTGGAATTTCCTTCAGAGCCAGTTTACCAGCCACACGGGCAAATCATTCATTACCTGATCACACCTTGTTTTTCAACACAAACCGTCGCCTTCCAGCTTGATTTCCATCATTCACTAGACTCAGCCTCACTGGCTCTTTGCCCGTTTGTAGAAACCACATCCACCTTCAAAAGATGCTTTGAAAAAGCGACAACGCAGGCACGATGGGCCTCCTGACAGGAGTAAGCAGCAGCGCCTATTGGAATGGTCTGGCCTCAAAGTGCGCCTGATCTTATAAGCTCCAGGAAGCAGAGAACAGAGGAACATGCTAAAGGACACCCTAGGAGACTGTTGGCAAAGGACGGGCTGTGGCAAACACTGCAAGACCAGCTTTGTTTGTTTTTTTATTTTTAATTTAAAAATTTTTTTTGTTTTTGTGTTTTCAAACATATTTTTATCAAATAAATTCCAAAGGAAAAAAGAGGAAGGGACAATCTATAGACAATCTATAGATTAGAGACATTGAGAAATGTATTAGGCATACGCTTATGATTTGTGTAGGCTTTTTCTAAGTTGTGTTATACTTCAGTTAAAAATTTTGTCAAATATGATGATCCTGATCCAGAAAACAACCCACAAAGTTTTGAAGAAAAAACAGACTTGAAACATCAATGAATCACAAAATATGAACTTTATTTTCATCTCGATTTGAACAAATACTAAAAAAATATTTATGCCCAGCACAGTGTAATCTTACGCCTGTAATCCAGCACTTTGGGAGGCCAAGGTAGGAGGATCACTTGAGGCTAGGCATTTGAGACCAGCCTGGGCAAAATAGTGAGACCTCATCTCTACAAAAATAAATACGTAAATAAGTTAGCTGGGCATGGTGGTGTGCACCTGCAGTCCGATCTGCTTGGGAGGCTGAGATGGGAGGATCGCTTGAGCCCAGGAGTTGAAGGTCGCACTGAGGTTTGATCCGACCACCGTACTCCAGCCTGGGCAACAGAGTGAGACCCTGTCTCTAAAATGAAATAAAATAAAATAAAAATTTTACGAAACAGGGAAATTTAAATGCTATTTGAACGTACAATGACACTAAAAAATTATTAATTTTTGAGGTGAGATAATGACATTATGGCTAATATTTTTTAAAGATGCCTTATCTTTTAGGGTTCACAATGAAATATTTTTGTGCAAAATGATATGATGTCTGGGATTAGCTTCGAAATAATCCAGATGAAGAAAAGGAGGAGACAAAATAAGTTGGTCCTGAATTGATCACTGTTCATTACACTATTCTGTCCACTTTTGAATATGCTTGAAAGTATCCATAATAAAAATGTTTTTTAACAAAAAGACAGTTTGTCATCATTGAGGATGCCAGATCAAGATGTAATGACAAAAGAGGTATCTGAAAATGTCTTAAGCAATAACTGTATCATTAAAATACTTTTAAAAATTCCTAAGGTGAATAATTTGAAGAAAGCAACACTTGTTTAGGCGTGCAACTTATGGTATGTTTGTTTTAAAATCAGTTTTATCGGGCAGGTGTCCATAATCTATAAGAAATTCTACTGTGCGACATGCTACAGACTTAAATGAAAAGATGCAGGCTTCATTCTGTCCACACACTGCTCTGCGCTCCTGTTGTGTGTCAGACACTGCGCGAGGCACAAAGATGACCGGTTTGGAGGGGGAGGTAGGGAGTACATGGGGGTCAGGTTTGCTTGTTCAGTGACCAAGAACCCAAAGTAAAAATGTCATGGTGAGATAGAAGAGTGGGTCCCTCTCACATGATTGAAGTCCAGGGCTGAGACGGCACCCGCGTGTTCCCTGTCAACTGCTGATAAACCAAAGCTGAGCTGAGTAAACCAACCGCAGCAGGAAAGAGCAGCACCTTAACCGGGGTCACACTGACAGCACTCTTGGTGTGTCAGAGCGGGAGGCCCAGGGTTTGGGGGCCTTGGCTCAAGTGTTCCAGGCAGGTCTCTTGGTGCTGGGATCTGAGTAGGACGGCGCCAAGGTTGTGATACCACGGTCTTGGCCTGGTGAGCACAGCAAGGTCTGGAAGATTCAAGTTGTTTGATAAGTGTGCTGTCTGCCTAGGTGAGCAATCTGTCATCCTGAGAAGGGGGTTATTTGCCAAGATGAGCCATCTTTTGTCAGAATAAATTCTTTCTCATGAATTTCCTGAAGCAAACAGTGAAGCTGGTTGTTGGGTTACAGTCTAATCTTCCTGAACTAGAATTTCTGGGGTCCAATCGTGAGTCACACTGACACAGGAGGTCTCAGATCTCGGTCCTGACGGTGAAGCCGTGTGGACATAGGTGGTTGCATTTCTCATGGTCAGGGCCTTAGGCCCCTCCCATGTTGCTGCTTTGCCGTTATCACGATGTGTCTTTCGCCTCCGGCCAGCACATAGGAGGAGAGGGTGAAAATCAAACCTCCCCAGCTGAAGGACGCTTCCTTGGAGATAGTGTGCATGTGTGCACACAGACACACACACACACTCTTCCCATACATCCCTCTGGCCAGACTCAGGTGGGCACACCTAAGTGCAAGAAAGGCTGGGAAATGTAGCCTGTGTTCCAAGTGGCCACATACCCAGCTAAAAATTACGACTTTTTTTACTACCAAAAAAGCAGAGGATGAATATTGGTAGCAACTAACAGTGTCTCTCATCAAGTATGTCATCAAGCTATTAAAATGTAGTGTGAACGTGTGTTTGAAATATTTCGAAATGAAAGGAGGGGAAATGTGCAGTGTGGTCAGTGCTGCAAATGAGAAACAGAGTAAATCGCTGTGCGCGGCATGACTGGGGAGCTGAGGCAGGCTTCATGGGGGGACGGGAACAGGGCGGGAGCTGTCCGAGGAGGAAATGCTGGTGGGAGCATCGCGTCCCTCAGACGTGTGTGCACACACAGATGCAAAGAAAACCAAGGGTAGAATCCTAAAGTCAGGACATGAACAAGAACCGGAGAAGGTGCTGATCCACAGTTAGAGAGGCGGAAGGAAAACCAAGAGAAAGGAATGGTGTCCTGCTCACCCAGAGAGTGTACAGTTGTGCAGGGTCAACAGCGCCAAAGACCAAAGATGTTGAACAGAGTAAGAAATAAGAGAGGTCCTGGCTTTGGTGACAAGAGGGTCACTTGTGTCCTTGCTGGACCTGAATTCAACAGTGAGTTGAGGAGAGACTATGGAAACCAGGATGGTGACCGTACATGCTCAAGTCACTGTGACAGGACACAACTGTTTTACAAAAAACATAAACAAAACATAAGAAGTGTGCAAGTGTTGCAAGTTTTGTCCAAGTGGCGCTTCTCCTTTCTCTCTTCTCCGGGCTAATAGTGTCATCTGTAGGCTGGGAGGGGCGGAGTTAATGCTCTGCAACGTCCCCCACCAAACCTGAAAATGGCATGAACAGAGCGAAGGGAGGCTTGGAGGGACAGCAGCACGTGAGCAGAGATGAGAGCAGCGCGGCCCTGACTGTAACAGCACACCTCCTGGCCGCCTCAGACTCTCTCCTCACCGCCGTATTATGAAAGCATGTATCCCGAAACACCTTGCTTAATGAGCGTTTGTGTTAGTAAGCTCCTCACCTGTCTGTTGTGGCGGGCAGCCTTGATGGACGCCGTGTAAGGGCCGCACTTATCAGGTGCCCTTGGGATGAAGCTGAGGATCCCATGTCCTGACACCCATCACAAGGCACTCTGGTTCCTTTGGTTGCTCAGCCGACCCCCCTCAGGGGCCTGAGTCTGAAACTCAGGATGCAGTGCGAGCAGCGGGCTCACACCTGCATGGGCACCAGCAGGTGAACGAGAATTATCAGATTACATCTTCCCCAGCAGGGTTAACCCGAGGTGGGGACAACTCCTGGCTCCTCGGGCCATGTCTTCTCCGTTGCTCTTAGCACAGTATTGGGCGTCATCTCAAGGAAAGTATGAGAAGGTGCTGACACCGGCAGCCTGGGGGTGTAGACTAGGGGAGGGTGCAGAGAAGGCACTCGGGGCAGGTGATGATCGTAACTGCAGCTTCCAGAGTCCAACCTCTTCTCCACCACAGCAAAAGAAGCAAGAGATAAGTCTGAGCAATCCCTTTGAACAATGCTGAGGCAAGGTCAGCTAATTGTCAAGGCAGTACCGAGAGGCCCAGTGGCACTTACTTCTTATTCTCTGGTGGCCTCACGCGCCCTGGCATTTGTGCTTCCACTTCAGTCAGTTACAGGGACATGTCAGAGCCTACTTCTGGAAGAGACCACTTTTGCATTGGATGGTAAAAGAGTTAAGGACAGCTTTGCAAGGCATGGCAGAGTCTCCTGACATGGGCCATCTGGCAATGTTTCCAGCCTGGAAAAGTACGGAAAATGTAGGTTACCCTACAGGCACAGTTTCCTAATTGAGCCCTGGCAGGGATCCAGTGGCCTTGAGCTAATTCATTGCATCATCCCCAACCTGGGAAAATTTCAGGCCAAGAAGCCAGATCTGCAAATGTTATCCTCCAGCCTTATGTATTCCTAAAATATTTCATTGCAATCTGGGGAGGGAACGCTCCCTATAACTTAATTGGTTTCCCTGACTCAGAGTCTTCCTCCTTTTAGGGCACCCTGCACGCTGCTGGCACAACTCTCTCTCAAGAACAAAAATACAATCTCACTCCCTTGCCCAGAATCTACGTTGACTACAGAATTAAATTTAAGCTTCAAAGCCTGCCGTTCGAGATCCTCTATAAATCTCGTCCCCAAAGTCCCTTTGTCCAGAATGATTTTATTTTCATCTCTACTCTGTTTATTCCTTCCTTTGCTGATTGAACAAACATTTATTCAGCACCTTCATTTACTCAGATGCCATAGTGAGCGCTGGGGTATAGAAAGACACACTACAGGAGAGCAGGTTGCCACCAAGGTGCTCAGCCTGCTCTACAGGACAGAACTCTGACAGCCGAAATGCAGCCCGGGTCCCCGGCAGCCCACTGCCACTCCCTCCTGGAGCCTTTTCTGGTGGCTCTTTCCATTGCCCCACGGACTTCACACTTCCACTATAAGGCCTAAAATGCCTTAAATTAGATTGACTAACTTCATATACATATTTAATGTATGTTGCTTGCGTACTGGGACCATTGCCATTCATTTTCTTCTCTTTTTCATAGCACCTGGCATTTTCCAGAACCCTATTAAATAATGGCTGGATTGAACTGAACAAGCCTTTGATCAGGCCTTTATTCTGAGTGCATTAAACACTGTGTGGCACTTTCTTTCCTGTGCCAGGTCAGGACTTAGGTTAGCAAGTGCAGCAACGAGTCCCCAGAAGGTGTGGCTGCCTGTCACACATCTGGGGTTGGACATGCTGCTTTTAATTGGCCTCCAGGAAGAGATGGAGTGCCAGCAAGGGACAGACCAAAGGCCATGTGACAAGGGGCACTGGGTAAGGAATCAACAGCAGAGCATCCTCAATCCATTTAGTTGGAGCAGCCTCCCCAAGGCTAACTACAGAAAGGAAAACCCGCCTCCACCTGCGTTCTGCGGGCAGAGACTGGACCACACAGAGAAGATGCTCGAGGGTCACCCCAGAGCCCAGAGCTCTCCCACTGTCTCTTTGACGTGGAGGACCACTCAGCCCCCCAAATCTCCCGTTTCACCTTGAGAGGGTTTCTGTTCAATTTCTTATTCAGGATGCATCTACACCCAGGCATCCTACAGCTCTGCCCCAGAAGGTTCCGTGCACACAGTGTGACCTCCAGCTGAGAATCACACATCTGCTCATTTCACACCTCGCTGAAAATTCTATCTCATATCCCTCCCCACTGTGGCAGGGCCTGTGTGCCTGATTGAGACATCCCAGTAGCACAGAGCAGCTTTTAGGGTTTTTCTGCTCAAAAGGAAAGGAAAAAAAAAAATGTTTAAATTGGATGTTGATGGAATTTGGTGTCGGGAAATGTATCTCACTGGGTTGTTAAGCTCGGATAAGAAAATGTTTATGAAAACACTTTGTAAATGGTTAGGCTCTATGTAAATGCACCCCCACCCCCAGGCATCCTACAGCTCTGCCTCCAGAATGTTCTGTACACATAGGTTATTATTATCACCTCCCTACGCCTCTAGTTGGTTACCAGCATCATCCCCTATATTTAGATAAATCCTTCCCTATCTTAAATTTCCCCCAAACCGAAAAACAATATGAGAATTGTTCAAAAGACCAGTCCTCATTTGTATGGCTCTTAGCATAGACAGGCTGAAAATATGCAGGGGTCTTTCTTGGTAAACCACCTTCTGTAATTACGAACTAAATGGTTATCTTGCTTAGCTGGGCATAATAGTCTCCGACACCCCTCTGAGCTCAGAAAGCTCACTCAAGCCTAAAACGCTAAACTGTGAAGGCATAGCTGCACCTAAAAGGGTCTGTGCCTGCCAGCCCCGCCCTGTCCGCCGCCCCTGGTCAAGCGCTGTTCTCGTGCCAAGGTGTGACCTTCAGATGTCTTCGTGACGGTGGGGGGTTCTGCTGCCCCCCAGAAATGTACAACCACACTGACGCAAAACCAAGAAACTGCATGACCTTTCTCCATGTCCCCAGGGACACACAAGGCTCAGGAAGTGCCCACGGTTGTTGGTGTACTGCCCTAACAAATTACCACAAACTGGGTGGCTTAGAACAACAGAAATTCATTCTCTCACGCTCCTGGAGGCCAGAAGTTCTGGAGGTGAAATGAAGGTGTTGGCAAGGCCAACACTTTGCCAATTAAAAGCAGTGAACCCCACCTCCAGCTGTGTGACCGGCAGCTGCACAGCCTGGGTATGCGTTGGGGCACTGGCTAACTCAAGTCCTGACCCGGCATTTGAAACAAAGTGCCACACAGCTGCATCAAAGTAGACAAAGTGAAGTTGGGAGGGTCCTTCTGACACTGGAAAGTGGATCCCAAAACCGGGGTCTGGCCTTACACCAAGAGGGTTCTTGGCTTCGTGCAGGAAAGAATTCAAGCACAAGCCTTATGTTGGAAACCAAAGCAACATTTATTAAACAAACAGCAAGCAGGCTACCCCACAGACAGCACAGGGATGATAACATTGCTGTCAAACTCTATTTATGGCTATCTCTTGATCATATGCTAATAAGTGGGTGGGTTATTCATGGATTTTCTGGGTAAAGTGCAAGATTTTTAGGAATAGGGGTTCCTCCTCTTTTCATGCTATATAAGGTAACTTCCAGGGGTTGTCATGGTGATTGCAAGCTGTCATGGCACTGGTGGAGTTTCCGTTAGCATGTTAACTCATTATAAGCAGGGCTTAATGAGTTACGAGGGCAAGCAGAGGTCATTCTTGTCGCCTTCTTGGCTCTTACTGGTCTTAACCAGTTTCTTCCCTGCATTCTGTTTTCCTGGTTTTGTTAGAGACCTTGGTCCAGGGCCTGCAGGGGGTTTTCCTGTCTCACCAGCTGCTGGTGGCCTCAGGCATTCCTTGGCTTGTGGCCGCATCTCTCTAGGCTCCACTTCCACCTCCTCCCCTGTGTTCTGTGAGTCAAATCTCTCTCCTTGCTAAGGCCACCTGTCATTGGACTTAGGGTTAGCCTAAATCCGATGATCTCATCTTGAGCTCCTTAACTTAATTACATCCTCAAAGACACTATTTTCCAAATAAGGTCACTTGCACAGGTACAGGGGTTAGGACTTGGACACATCTTTTTTGGAAGCCACAGTCCACCCTCTACAGCTGTTTAGAAAACAAACCCCCATTGGAGGGAGGGGACACACTCCTGTTCACTCTCCTGCCACTGGCATCAACCTTGTCAAGCACGGTGCAGTGATGAGGGGCCCGCACCCCACAGGGTCGGCCTCCCAGACCCCACAGTCGCACACTCTTGCCTGACCCCCCCCACCTCTGTTGCGCATGAAGCAAATGAGGCCAAGGGCAGAGCTGACCTGCTCGTCACTCTGTAGACCCTGGCTCTGAAAACAACAAGGACGCTACCTTTGCAGGGGCTGGCCCTGTTCAAAGGTTCATGTGCACAGGTGAGAGCTCGACTTTACTCACACAGCACACTCGGGCACACAGAGGGCTTCGCTGGGGACCAGCCTCTTAACCGTACAGGGAAGCATTCCAGGACCCCCTGTGATGCTGGCAACCTGAGTTTATTCCACACCCAGGGAAACTGAGGCACAAGGCAGTCTGGTTGTTTAGTCCCTACAGATCAGAACTTTGGAGCCGGTTGACAGTTCCTGTCTCCCCATGTGACATGTAGACACAGTGCCCTGTTCACTTTGGTTGTAGGTTAATAACAGCTCTGTCTACGAACAATGGTAGCTCCCTCTGCTGCGCACCAATTGTATCGGGCCCCATGCCAGGCACTTTACGTGCGTCATCACCATCTTCCTAACAGCCCATTCGCAGATGGGGACACCAAGGCCCAGAGAGAATAAGTAACTTTCAGAGCAGAGAAGCTGAACCCAACACTGGCTCCGGCGCTCACAGGGGTGTTCCTGCTGCACTCGCTTCCTTCTGTTGAACTCACGGTTTTTCCTTTTTGTTTTCTCCTCCAGTTCTCCAGTTTCCAGATTTGTCTGTCCAGGTGTCACGGTAAAAAGCCCATCAGCCCTAAGCACGCAAGGTGCATGGGATGGCCAGGGCCATCCTGCCCAAGAAGGCCCCCCGAGGGAACACCTGACAGAGGTAGGTGCCTGTGTGTCCCCGGACACTCCGGTGACCAGCAAAACCAAGAACACATTGGCCCTAAAACATTCCCATATAGTCCCTCTGTAGCAGTTGAATTGCTTTGAGTCGTAAGTTCTTTACGTAGCAAGTGGCCACAGCCTGTATGGCTCTGTAATGTTCCATTCATTCCTCCCCCCGTTCACTCCTCTGAGACTTGTGACGTAGCTCCTGAGTGCGCAGCACATGACGTAATAGGAGGAAGAAAAAAAAACACCCTGCAATTCTGGAATCTAGGGATTAAGTTCACATTTGAGAATGCCAAATGAAATTAAAGGTATCTTTAACTTGGTGAGAATAATAGAAAGGGTTTTTCCTTTTTCTTTTTCTGTAAATCCGCTTGTTCTTACATCCTAGGAGCAAAAGCTGCTGGTCAATTTGGGACCTGACACAAAGTATCAGAGCCGCATTCTCTGATGGGAGACATCAAACTCACCACCTTAGTTTCTGCAGCCCTTGCTTTAAACAGTTAAGCCACTGTACAACAGGCTGAAAGGAATAAATGGTTTCTCCTGCACCTGGTTCCAACTTGCTGAAAGGAACACTGAGAAAATTTATGGACTCGGTAAACCCGAGCTGCCTCCAAGTGGCTTCTCTTACTCCAGCCCTCAGATTTGCAATGCTGGAATCTGAGTCACCTTCAAGATCATTTCGTGCAGACCTCTTAGATATTTAAGAAGTCCGCATCAAATAATGTCTGATTAAAGTTTAGCACTTTTCACGGCTAAGGGCAAAACTTAATTTTGAGCCACCACAGCTTGCGTGGGACGTTAATTAGTTCAGCGGCCTGCCTCATGTGACCCTGAGATACACACCTAAGGAAATTTGGGTCATATGACTGCCAGGTGGGACCTGTTTGGTTCCTGAGGTTCCCAGAGATAGAGCAATATCCTGAAGCAGTTATAAGACAGGTTTTTGCTCATGTTTAGCAATGATTATTTTCCATGAGGAGCAGAAGTTTTCATAAATAGAGGAACCCATCAACACAGCTCCTGCCAAAGTCCTCAAGGGCGCTTCTAACCACAACAAGGATAATTTTAAAAATGGTTTTAAATCAATGAAATTTTTTAAATTATAAAATCACATATACCTTAGCAGACTGTCTACACGGCATCTATTTCCCCACATCTTCCTTCCCAAGGCCCCGACTTTGCCCGGGGTCCTCCTCCTGCACATGTCGGCGGTTCCAGGGGAAGCTGACCCCTGACCCGACTCCGGCAGGTAGACCCAGGGCTAAGACATCCCTCCTGCCAGGGACTGATTTAGGAGGGGGCCCGTGACCCAGTTCAAGGGTTTCTGGAAGGGTTCCCACGCTCTTAAAAAGGAGACACCAAAAAAGAAGGCCCGTGTTTCTGTGTCTGGGTGCTGTTGTGCCCACACTGATTCCAGGCTGCTGCAGCCGGGCTGTGTCCAAGAGAGGAAGCGGCCTTTGACGGAGGGATGCTGGGACTGCAGGGAGGAGAGGTGGAAAAGTCAAGAGGGTGATGTTGCTGTACTGGCTGCACCCCGGTTCCTTCCCTGCCCGACTTCCAGGTGTGTGCACTCGTCCACGTCCTCACGGTGCAACCCAGCGCGAGTCAGGGCTTTCTGCTCCTTATAGCTGAAAGCAACATGGACACACGCTCATTTTAGAAACATGTGTTAAGCAGAAACGCATAAAGAAGAAAATAGAAATCACCTATAATCTCACCATCTAATAATAATCACCATTTATGTTTTCTTGCCTCCCTATCCCTCTTAAACAATCGATTTGGTGGCATTAATTGCGATCATAGGATTGCAGAAGCAATACACCGACTTTGTGTAAAAAAATTCAAATAGTACGATTACTGAATGCAGAAAGTAAACAGCTCCTGTGATCCCATCCCCTGAGTGATGGACTCTCTTTGCAGTTTGTCACCTATGCTGGGAATGTTCTCTCAGAATATCAATGTGCTCTAATGTACGGGCTGTTCCTGACTAATGAAAGCTGTCACTACCTTTTAAGCCCATACAAGTAAACTGGGTTGTTACAGTAGCTGAACGTCTGGGCCCCTAGAGTTGGAAGCCAAGAGGAGCAGAAGGGACAGGGATAGGAGTTTCTACTCCTTTCTGCAGGCAGAGTTGACCCAGATAGAGCAACACGGTGGGCAGAGCCTGGGCTTTGAGCACAAAGGATCTGGGTTGGATTCCCTGATTCACTGTCAAAGGCTGTGTGGCCTTAAGCAGGCCCCTTAACCATTCTGAGGCTATTTCCTCATCTGTAAAACGGGACTAATAATGCCTAACCCCGTGGTAAGAGTCAGAGATAGTGTACATGGTATGGCTTCAACAAATAGCGGCCATTATGTCTCTTTCCGGACTCTTCTGCACTTCCTGGCATCTCTTTTCACAGCCCCCTGCTGTCTTTGCTTGTCTGTATTAGCCAGGGGGTTCACGGTTGCAGACAACATGATCCATTCCAGCTAATTCAAACCAAAAGGGGCTAAGGAAGGGACAGAGAGAGCTCACATAACTGTGGGGAGGGCCAGAGACACAGCCACTAGGCAGGCTTCCAGGGACAGCCCACTCCCGGAATCACACTGAAGAACTGGCTCCCACGGGAGCTGCCAAGCCAGGATGTGGCCGCCTTGCTCCTGTCTCCAGAACCAAGCTCCCTCCGCCGCAATCCGTGCCAACAGAACGAGGCCCTGTTCCCTGCCTCTTTCTGCACCTAAGTCAGTTCTGAGTCAAGGTCTCCTGCAGGAACATGCAGTTAGTTGAATCTAAATCACACATCTGAATTCCAGCAGGTTTTATATTCCTGTGTCGGAAAGGTGATGCTTACACTCAGAAAGTGAGGAGAAGGTTCAAAACCTTCAGGACAGCCTCAGATAAGGAGCAGAACAAGCAGACACACAATGAAGTTGGAGGACCTCTGTCCTCATCCATCACAGATGGCATGTGACACGTTCCAGGTAAATTCCCAGCTGAGCTCAGACGGGAGTGGCAAATCAAGGTGATCAAAACATCCTGTTCCTTGAGGTACGTGTCCGATGGGCCCTTCACGTTTCATGTTTTTACAAAGATGCTTGCCAGCTCTACTCTCCAACCAATGACCTCCGAGGCAGTATGACAACAGACCTGAAATTGTTTTCGGTGCAATAAAGAAAAATATTTTTAGTAAGGGCAGATCCACACCGAGGGTCAGTTCAGTCTGGGAAAAGTCCCCAAGGCCAGCTTCCTGAAACTGTTCCTGATGTCTTTTCTTTGGCATTGGAGCAGAATGTATCTGTAAAAGCTCTGATTGTTCTAACAGTCGCAGTTTTTGCAAGGCCGGGTGGAGCGCAGGTGGGTTTATGTAATCCAGGCATGACAGACAGAAGAGATGTGTGAAGCGCTCGAGCATAAGGCCCTTTGAGACTAGTCAGACCGCAGCCTCCTCTTATGGATGAAGATGTTAATTACCTGCAGTCATGGATGGTATTTTGCAGCACTCCACATAAATTATTTCACTAAATACATAACCCTTTTATCCTGTGGGTGGATAAAAGAAATGTTGCTTCTTGTCCTGCTAGAGAGCTCAGGTCCTTGACAACAGCCCAGTCTGCTCTCACACAAGGACACCAGCTCCTGTGTGATTTTCCTCCAGCTAACTTTCTTGTTTAATGCTGATGAGGACTGGGTGTGATTTGAGAGCCCTCCTTCCAACTCCTAGAAAGGTATTCTTTCCAGGGTAGGACAGAGCCTGGAATTCACCCATAGCCCCCAAGGACAGGTGGCTTAGTGATCTTCCAAACTGTATTTTCTTCCCTCCTTGGCTGCATGCAGAGGGCCATTTTCCTGTATGTGAAGACAGCTTGCGGGACCCCGCTTAGGAAGTCAACAAAGCCAGGACTACCTTCATCATGTTGAAAGATGGTGGGATGGTTACTGCAAGGTACCAGTTCTTTCTCTTTTTTTAAATCCCCTGGGATTACCTTGCCAGTCAAAGCCTGTGCTCCTTGCATAATAAGATGGGAACGTAGTACAGAGGCGATGCTAATGGCAGCTAAATATAGACAGCAGCTTCGAGGGGCACCGCCTGCATGTGTGCCTGCCACGAGCTCTAGAACAATCATGGAAGGAGGCTTTCGAGATGCATAATTATAACCTCAACTTAGGGAAGCACGGTCCTCTCTGGCTGGAGCTGAGGCTCTCCCTGTGTTAAATGACATTCCAGGACTGGCAGCCAGAACTGCTCTGTACTGTGTTACTTTTGGATGCGGCGGCACCCGGGATGCTATTACATAATGGAAAATGTCCATTGTCCTTGGAATGTGCATGGCTCAGAGGACAGTCCTCAGCTGGGTGGAGATTAAGTGTTTCATTAATGAGTCACATTTGTTCCCTTATAATTAGGGTGACACACACCCCGGCTGGCCTGCGATAGTCTCGGTTTATGCTTACTGACTGAGGTAATTATTAACAACGCCCCCTTCACTCTCAGAAGGGACCTGGCTGGGTCACAGACTTTGAGAGCACTCATTTATATCCTCCAGGAGAAGGAGGGAGACAAAGCCCAGGTGGCAATGGACCCCCTTGCTAGACCGCCTGGGTGAGAGGGCTGTAGGGTGAAGGAAGAGGGAGAAGCAGCTTTCCAGCCCCTTCCGATAAGCGGCCTGCTGTGCCCCCGCCAAATGACTCTGAGCAGCCAACACCTCCAGCCACTGGGGCCCTGCGATGACCAATGAGAGCCAGATGGACCTGCTGGCCTACTGTATGCCCGGATGAGAAAAATCAGATGATCCCTGCCGTCCAGTTGACCCTGAAGCCGGCTCAGATGAGACTTACGCAGCCTTGGGCTTCCGGTCCTAGGTTCAGGAGAACTTCGGTGCCATCCTTGTGCAGGGGGACGGACAATCTGTCAGGCAGATCTTGTTTCTAGAGTCTTCTCATCATGCTGTGTCCCACGGAGGCCTATTGTAACAGGCCTGATCACTCGGCCATTGTACACAGACTCACCCGCATGGTGAAAATGAAGACGAAAGCCCGGGAGACGGTTTAAAGGAGTCTCCAAGATCTAAAGGCCCCAAACTAAGCCCTTTCCCCAACTCCATCGCAATGACAGACTTCCTTATCCCTCGGCCCTACCGAATGTTTCTTCCTGCAGGAGATGGCGGGGTCAACAGGAGCTGAGTTTTCTTGAGCAACTCATTGGTGACAGGCCAAGGCCATAGGGAGAGTTCTCAGCTAAGGGTTCATCTGTGAGGTTCCTCTATAATTCATCAGCCCATTGAAAAGACACAGAGCACATCGATCACCATTAGGCTGTCGGAACATTCATTCAGCCTGTGAGAATAGCTTAAACCAGTCTCTTGCGAAGATGTTGATTGGACTTCTGCATGCACCCACTCAAAAAGCGCCTCTGCATGCAGCTTACTCCCACTGCATCAGAACAGAGAATGCTGAAAACTTCTGGGTACATGGCACTCAACAGATGCCAGAGATAACCAATTATGGCAACTGAAAAGAATGCTTACCATTTCATTTTGTAAAGCGGGGGTGTTGGCCTGGAATCACAGTCCAAAAATCCTCCCACCACGGCCCCAGCCCCGACTCATGTCCGCAGTGGCTGATGAGGCCGAGGAAGTCTGCAGTCCGACACCTGCTGCGCATCCTGCCAGGTAGTTCCTTGGAGATATGCAAGGAGGTTGCAGAAAAGTCCGTGAAATTCCAGGATTGTTCAAACATCCTGTTACTAATAAAAATGTCCCTTGAAATTCCAAATCAAAATCCTTGCCTTTTTAGCAAATTTATGTCTGTTGTCAGAATTGTAAAGTACAATATGAAAATTGATAAAAATATGAGATTTCAGTTTGACTGTGCCCCAAAAGCCAAGGGCTATAAACCTGGTCCCTCATGCCGCTGCCTGTCCGAAGAGGAGCACGCACTTCCCTCCCTGGCTTCCTCTCCAGAACTTTGAGCCTCTTCCACCAGGAAGGTCTTTTCTCCCCATCTCTGCCCTCCAAAATCCCACACCATCCTCCCTGGTTCAGTTCCTCTGTGCAACACCCAGATCCGAGGGTCAGAATTAATTCCTCCTTCCTCTGGGTTCTGGGTCCGGGTTTTGCTTATACCGTTATTGCAGTTCTCATATTAATGATATTCTGCCTTATTTAGGGATTCCTCGGGCACACCAATTTCTTTCAACAGCAAGAGCCCTCAAAATGCTTAAATTGATGTGAATTTTTGCAGGGTTTAAACATATGAAAGTCAAAACTTTTTCATTCTTCTCTGAATTTTCTTTACCACACAATAAGCTGACTTCAAACAGGCGTTGATAAAGAGTATTTTAAATATAAGTGTTCTTGCTTCTTTCTGCCAAGTACACGGAGACACTTGGAAAACATCTCCCACGGCCTCTCTCCGTTCCTTTTCTTTAAGAAATGGTGATTTGTTTCCTGTGTTTTGAAAGCAGGAGAACACGCTGCTTTGGCTGCAACAACTCCCAGGGTAGCCAGCACCAAAAATATCCCTCTTCTTGGAGGTGGCAGGCGCCTTCCCCCATCAGGGAGGAGCAGTAGCCACTCAGAACAAAGGCCTGAGACCTCCACCACCCTCCGCCCACACACAGCTGAGAACAAGGGTCTAATCCCCAAAGGGCCTGAAACCAGTGGGATGGTTGATGAAATACCCCTGCCCAAACTCGGAAAGGTAAACCAGAAAGGCCTGGAGCTTTAAACAAAATATACAGCTGCAGATATTGCCGCAGGTTGTGGAAAAAAACCACATTTGCATTGATCAGTTTATTTGTACCTGGTGCTTGGTCAGACACAGGAAGGAGTAGGAAGGGGGCAGTTTTCTGGAGCAATTAAATGACTAAAGGCAAAATAAGAAGACAGCTCTGCTATCAGGAACTGAGAAGAGACCTGTGTTTCTGTGGTTTATAGCTGCCAGCCTCCAGAAAATCCTATTGGGACTTAACGGTTTGTTTAAAGTCTGTGCCTGCCTCTTGAATCATGAAGTCAGGGGAAGGGAAGGGACAGACTCCAGGGATTATTTCTCAGATATCCAGGTGGACACACAAACAGTGTTATGGAAAAGATTGCTTCAGGCAGGGATTGCAGGCTGACACCCACACCTTCCTCCCACCCAAGGCACCGTTTGCTGATTTTATTGGCACCTGCATTTTGCAGCCAGAATCTCTCCCCTGTGCCTGGGGAGTTATTTTGGGCCTGTGAGTAGGATAAGAAATTGTCTGCATAAGGTGGGAATAATAAGACCTAACTATCAGGTCTAACTCTCTGCTGCAGAAGCCTTAAGGATCTTTACTTCTGATCTGAACTGTTTGTCCTAAAGACAGTGACAACTTCAGCCCCAGAGTGTCTCAGGGGTGGATTAGCAGGCAGACTTACCCTGGCTGGTGTCTCTTCCTAACTTGTTCTTAGCAAGTGTGTTGCTGCACGTGTATTTTTGGGTGCATTCAGCCTGTGTCCCAGCAAAGCACCCGGGAAGGGAGGGCTGGCTGGGAGGGCAGAAAGGTGAGACTCTGGGGTTCTGTGGGCGGAAGTGGCACTGACCTCTCAGAGACACCAGGAAAGTGACCTTCCTTGCAGGCACAAAGGAACGTTAAGTTATCACTGGCAAATTACCAATATTCTGTCCCCACAAAAGAATTCACTTGTTTCATATATTTTAAAAATTCTAGAGTATACCATCCTTTTATTTAAAAATTTAATGTTTTAAGCAGAAGAGCTGTTTTTCTGGATAAGAAGATCTCTGTGCATTTCTGGAAAAATAGAAGATTTCCAAGGGCAGCAACAGCAGATGATGATCTGCTCAAGGCTTAAGTAGTTTTTAATTAATCTTTTTTAAACATTAATTGTTTAGATACACAATTAGCTACCCAGAGCCATCCTGGGAGGCAGTTTCACACACCTTATAAAGATATCAATACAGATAACTGAGATTTAGCTTTTCTCATCTCAAAAGCTGTATGTGTATTTCCAGGAAAACTTTTGAAAATAAAGATAAGAAAAAGAGCTTGGGGTAATCTTACTACTTAGAAATTATCATTCTTAGCTTTTTATTCTACACCTATGGTTGGCAAAATAATGCCCCTCCCCCAAGATGTCTACATTCTAAATCACGGGACCTGTGACTATGTTAGGTCACATGCGAAGGGCAGTTAAGGGTGCTGACCAGCTGACCTTAAACGAGGGAGATTCGCCCAGCTTATCCAGAGGGGCCAATGTAATCACACAGTCCTGCCTGTACTTTGACTGCATTTTACTAAGCTCTGAGTCAGACTTCTGACCTCCAGAACTGTAAGATAATACATTTGTTTTGTTTTAAGCCACTAAGTTTGTGCGTTGCTGTAACTTGTTAGAGCAGTATAGAAAACTAATAAAGTGAGTACCCTTCTAGCTCTTTTTCTTTGCATACATATTTTCAACATAAAAGCACAGGACCAGCTGAACACTTTGGGAGGTGGAGGCAGGAGGATCGCTTGAGGCCAGGAGTTCAACACCAGCCTGGGCAACACAGCCAGACCTCGTCTCTAAAAAATGTTTAAAAATTTGCCAGGCGTGGTAGCACCCACCTGTCTGTCGTCCCAGCTACCCAGGAAGCTAAGCCAGGGGGAACACTTGAGCCTAGGGGCTAGAGGTTACAGTGAGCTATGATCATGCCTCTGACTCCAGCCTAGGCTGAAAAAAAAGCACAGGACCACAATGTACCTAATATTTTTAAATAAACTTTTATAGACATATAGCAGAAAAGCAAAAATCCCCACTGTGCAGCTGGATCATCACAAAGACACCATACTGTGAGGCTGCAACCCCAGTTAAGAACTCAGACGGACCATGACAGTCCGTAGAAGCCCCTGTCCTATTCCCAGTATCACCCTCCCCAAAGGGAACCTTATCTTGACTTCTAACATCATAACCCAGCTTTCTTGTTCTTGAACTTTACAAATGAAATCACATAATATTTTTTATTGAGATGTAATTTACATAAGTGAAATGCACAAATTTTAGGTGTGTTTCTACATATGCATATACACAATTAACCATCGTGTGACTCCAGATCGGGAGCATGTCCCCAGAGCTCCTTGACCCCCTTCCCAGCCCATATCCTTCTCCCCCAAATAATTAGTTTTCTGACTTCTACCACTCTAGAATTATTATTATTATTATTATTATTTGAGACACAGGGGCTCGCTATGTTACTCAGGCTGCAGTGTAGTGACTATTCACAGGTGCGATCATAGCACAGTCTCTACCTCCTGGGCTCAAGTGATCCTCCCATCTCAGCCTCCCCAGGTAGCTGAGACTATAATCTCACACCATCGTGCCTGGCTTACCCTAGAATTACTCCTGCCTGCTTTCGGACTTTGTATAAATAGAATCATGCAGTATGTTGAAAACCTGTTGTTTTCCTTACTCATCAAAATATCCTAAGCATCTTTCCACTGTACAGTTGTGCCATAGTTCGTTTAATCGATTTCTCCTTTTTGTGTATGGTTGCTTCCCATTTGGGGCTAATTTTGAGAATTAAATAGCCGAGATGCATCATGTCTCTTACATTCATAGCGGTGGCTGCCAGCTGACTCCTCCCACATCATTATCGGCAGGCGAGTGGCTATTCCCAGAGCCACTGCCATAATCGATCGCTGCAAGATCAAGGCTCTCTAAAGGGAGACTGAGGACTCTTCCTTGGAAACAATCATTTTGTTTTTCTTATAGTCCAACATATAAGCCACTTCCTCTCCCCGCAACTGGGCAACCAAGAACATAGTTTATCTCCGGAGCTCAGTCAACCCGCCTAATTAGCGGAAAAGTCATGGTTCAGAGCTTCCTGTTCTGAGACAGGAACTCTTCTCATGTATTCCTTGGAAGACAAAGAACGTTCCTCAAGGAAGACCAAGTAAACAAGTCCACGCCTCTATTCTGGGTAACATGACAAAAGTTAAAAGGAAGCAGTTGGCCTGCAGCCAGTTCCAACGATTGTGTTGTTTGCACAGAAAGTACGTTACTAAGAAGCACAGGGGAGCCCGAGGAAAATGTTCGCAAGCCTACAAACTATGAATTATGATACCACTTTCAAAAAACAGGCATATGAGGATATTAGCATCGTATGCATTAGTTAATGTAACAGCTAACAGTCTGTCAGACTGTAACGGGGCTGAGGGCTCTTTGGTGGCTGGAAATTAGTAGATGCTAAGTATGCGTGGGCTGTCTCGCTCCTTTAGAATATATGACACAGTATGTGCTTCTAAGGCCAGGTGTGAAAAATAAAAGCTATAAAAAGCAGAGAGAAAATATACCTTTGGACAATTAATTTCGGTTCATTCTCTTTCAGAGTGTTAATGAAAAATTATAGGGGGCCATTGTTTTGGACCAAACTCCTGTATGAGGTCCCAGCAGACCAGACTAAAAATCAAAATGGAGTCACTCACGCTCACCAAACTGAATCCGAGCTGTTATGTGGCCTTCCAAGAAATCAGGAGAGAGAAATAATAGCCAAGTTTCCCCAACAGGCCAGTTTCACTCTTCAACCCGCTAATGAAGTTCCCTGTTTTAATCCTTAACACTAACCTGAACTGGTCCCTGCCTTACAAGGAAAGTAACTTCGAAATGACCAATCTTTGTTCTTTGTTTCTGCTTTCTTCAGTCCTTCTCTGTCTATAAAACCAAGTTCCTCTGCTCTGCTCACTGAACACTTATGCTATTTTATGGGAAGAAGTGTTGCCTGGCTCTAGAATCGCAAATAAAGCAAATTGAGATCTTTAGACTAAACTTGTTGTAATTTTGTCTTTTGGCAGAAGGGAGGTAGTTAAAAGATCAGATGTCGTCACTCGGTGGCACATCTGTAGTTCCAGCTACTCAGGAGGCAGAGGCAGGAGGCTCTCTTGAACCCAGGAGTTCAAGGCTATCACTGTGCCTGTGAATAGCCACTGCCCTACAGCCTGGGTGACAAAGCAAGACCCCGTCTCTTAAAAAACAGCCACAAAAACATCCTTTACAACTGAGCCATCAGATTTTTTTTCTTGAGATGACCACAGTTTCAACAAGACTGAGATGAAAACTTATTTGGAATGTAAGATGACATGTACATATACAATAATTTTGTGGGCCAGAGGTCCCAGCCCTTGGGCCCTCTTGTTTCTTTACCTGTGGGAAGGAGCCAAGAGCAGCATGGGGTCAAGCTAGCCTCCCACCTGTCCAGAGGAGATGCAGGGCCGTCCCCTTGCCGGACTCGGGTTGTGTCGACCACGTTTAACACAGAAACTCCGGACTCCGGATACGGACGATGGCAGAACCCCACAGCACTGAGCTGCTTTATCAAGATTTTATTGAACATACTTATTTGATCCCCACTACACACTTGCCCAAAGGGCTGGAAGAGGCCAGGCATAGCGGCTCACACCTGTAATCCCAGCACTTTGGGAGGCCGAGGCGTTAGGATCGCTTGAAGCAAGAAGTGCAAGATCAGCCTGGGCAACATAGCGAGACTCCGTGTTTACAAAAAATAAAAATAAAACTGCTTCAATGGGGGAAATAAGAGTTCGTGTGTGTGTGCGTGTGCACATATGTGTATGGGTGTGTGCGTGCTGCAGGGGGCCGAACACTGACATAAACATCGATGCCAACTGTCATATGCAGAGACTACGGAATAAAATCAGTCAGCGAAGTCCCCTTCTCAAAGGGACTCTCAGGTGCTGCCGATAGCGTTGGCAAGCTCCAAGTCAAGCTTGAAAACCAACTTGACCACTCCACTTATAAAACCTTTCGGATTCCACTGTGAGACAATCCTGTATTGTCCTTAGCAAGAAAGTCACGGACGGCACCTTTAAATCACGGGCATCGCCCAAGACGCTCGGCGTGGGAGAAGGTCGTGATTTCCTCGATGTAGGCGGGGACCTTCTGATCTGGTCTGCAGATTCCTGTTTCTCTTCTCTCTTCGCCGTGCGCTCGGCCTGTCTCAATCCCCCTCTCGCTTTCTCTCCTTCTATGTCTTCGTCAACTCGGCACAACACAGGGTGGAAATTTATAGCAGATAATTTGTACTTAAAATATTTTTAGCATTTTTGTATTTTTCATCAGTTTGAAACCACACAAGAAGATTCTTTCTTTTTATCCCAAGCCAGTGCTCGCTAGTCACGTGCCTCTGTCCTGTCCATAAAGTGGAGATAAGAACGAGACCGGCCGCAGCAATCTGTTCCCGGAGTTAAATGAGACGGAGGCGAAGTCCGGAGACGGGGCCAGGCGGGGTGAGCAAGCTGAGGTGGGAGCTTGTTTGTGTTTGCGGCTCTCTGTTCCGCAACAGGACACTCCGGCCAGAGGTCTGCAAGCGTCTCGGAGGGCAGATGAAAAGAACTTTTCCTTCCCAGGGAGCAGTGAAGAAGCCCAGGAGGGAGCAGGTGGGGGGGGAAGGGCAGCTGCACTGGGCAGAGCAGAGCTGTCCCGGGCGTCCTCTGCTCCCAGGGGCCTCTCCAGGGGGCCTGTGCGGCCTCCACTGGGGAGAGGCAAAAGTTCTGGGGCCTGAGGGGAGAAGGGGAGAGACTTAACCCAGGCTAAGGTCCCTGCTTCATAACAAGCACTTTGTTCCCATTGACCAGTGGGGACAAGCATTTCCGCGGATCACCTGTGAGACCAAGCACAGGAATTTGTAGGTCTCATCTAAACCTGAGGTCATCAAAACCATCTCCAGAAACAGTGCTGGCTTCGCCGGCACATCTACTAAAATCAGGACACAGAGATTAGCGGGGCTTCTGTGCAAGGATGACTTGCAAATTTGTGACACGTTTCATATTTTTAAAAAACAAAACAAAACACATCAGTCTCCAGAAACACAGGAAGGGCTGAGGGGTGTTTCTTAACCACGGCCCTGTTCCAGGAGCACAGAGCCGGGGTAAAGCTTGACATGGCCAGTCCCGCAAGCTGTTGCTGGAGACAGCGGCGGCCGCCCAGCTGCAGAGGGAGCGCACACCTCCCCAGTGCGGCCCAGCAGGGTCTGAGCAGCAGCCCAGGCCCAGTTCGGCAGGAAAGAGGCCGACAGCAGCACCCTCCACGGAAACCCTGGAAGATCACTTAGGTTTTTCTCAGTTAAGGTTGCCAAATAAAATACAGGACCACCAGTTATACTTTGAATTTCAGATAAACTTTCTTAGTATAAGTGTGATGTTACGATAGCTGTACATTGGTTTTCATTCACGGCTCCTGGCTGGTAATTCCCACAGCCCTTGCTGTGATGTTGGAAAACGGGATCTCTCTCCCTGATCTCCCGTCCCCCTTGCCCCCGCCCAAGGCAGGACTCTGATTCCCCTGCCTTTCCGTAAAGAAATTCTCTGCCTGCCTTGTCTGATCGTGGGTCACAAGACCCCCATTTCAGAAGGGGCCTGCCCCATGCCCTGGAGGAAGGATGCTGCACAGAGAGGCCGAGAAGAATCGGAACACACGGGCCTCACCGTGTGTCCCCACTCAGCCTGTTAGTGTCAGACCACGCCCTTTTAGCCCAATCACATCCGCCCACAGTTGCCAATCATGCCCATCCAGCGAGGTCTCCACAGAAGGCCCAGGGGACAGGGATCACGGAGGTTCCCGGAGGCTGGTGCACCGAGACAGGGCGTGGACGCTCTGCACCCTTCCACATATCTCCCTGTGCATCCTTTTCATCTGCAATCTCTGTAAAATCCTTTATGATAAACTAGGAGATGTGTTTCCCTGAGCTCTGTGAGCTGCACTAGCAAATTAATGAAACTCAAGGAAGGGGTCGTGGGAACCCCAATTTAGAGCCAGTTGGTCAGAAGTCCCAAAGGCCTGGATTTGCGACTGTGTCACAAGTGGGGACAGTCTTGAGGACTGAGCCCTCGCCCTGTGGGACCTGCAGCCATCTCCAGGTAGACACTGTCAGCACTGGATTGATTAGGGGACACCCAGCTGGGGTCTGCTGCACTGCTTGCTTGCTCGGTGGGTGGCAAAAGCCCCCACACTTTGGCCACGGGCGCCTTCTGCGTTGACCGTTGTGGAGCAGGAACGGAGGACAAGGGGTTCTCTGCTCAGCAGGCATGCCTCCTGCAGTGGGCTATGAGAATTCTGTTGTTCATCTGAAATTCAAATTTAGCTGCCTGTCTCGCAAATCTGTACTTTTATTGGCTAAATCTGACAACCCTACACTGAACGGGATCTCAGAGTTCTCCTGAAACACCCCTTTTTCCTAAAACACCCCTTTCCAGCCTTCTCTTTTCTGCATCTCTCATCACAGCCGTCGCTCTCCTCAAACGCTCCAGGCCCCCGGCTCCCCGAAGTCCTGGGACGCTCTTCCCGCTCGTTCCTACGTAGGTCAGGCACAGAAGCTTCCCTTCCATGGAGAAGTTGTAAAGAGCATAACAGGGCGCTCCCAGGAAGGCCCCGGCCCTCTGGCAAGCACCACGGGCATCTTCTCCTACTTGGTTCTCACGATAAAGTGCAGACGGCGGCGAGACCCGGGTTCAGTAAGTTAAGGTTTCCCACGTGGCTCCACAGCAAAACCGAGGCTCGAACTTTGAACAGCACACTGCAGAGTCTATCCCAATCTGGTAAAAATACAACATACATAGATTGGTCTCGTCCACCAAACTCCTCCTAGGGGTGATCGCACAGTGACGCGATGCCTTTGCAAAGTCCCTCTACGTTCCCTGGCAAAGCAGCTACTTGCTTGGGCTCAGTGACAATCGCCCTCCTTCCTACCAGGATATAAACAGAGACATCTAATCTACAATCCTGTTTATGCCACAAGGGTCACAATGGGGACGAAGACTCGTTCCCATAAGAAACCAGAGTCCCAGGCCAACAGGCAGTTACGTCACACCAGGCCAGGCGCACCAGAGAGGTTTGGGAATCTCAAGGCAGGACAGGCCGCTGCGCAGACTGGTGCTGCAGGGAGGGCCTGGCGGCTGAGTCAGACGGCTCTGGTTCACGGTCTCAGAGAACGCTGGTGACGAAAGGCAGTTACATGACCTTTTTGTGGTTAATAAGCGTGATGACTGGGTTTTCACACGCATGGGTGAGATGTGCCACCCTTAAACCTTGTTATGACGGCACATTACCAGTCCGACACGAGATAAAAAAAAGGCAGTTAGAAAAAAATATTCTAGGACAATACTGTTGTTCTGGAGTCTCTACAAACTCTCCAGACAGAAGTCAACTCTTTGGCTTTATTAATCATCTAGAGTAAGGGCAAATGTAAACTAGAAATTAAAGGCTTAATTCTCCCTGCTGAAAACGGAAGACACCCTCCACCCCCTTTTCTTTCAGAATTTCTTTGTCCTTTTCAAACGCTTATAAATCTTTTTAGGGGTTAGATAAGACTCTTGCCAGCCTCACAACTCAAATTATGTTTCCTAGAGGACCCAAGACTCATCTCTTTGAACGGTAATTATTAAGAAGATAATTCCTGGGAGGGGATGGGCCCAACTTATCTGTCACCTGACTCCAAATGGCAAAACCCACTTTCCTACTGAACCGGCTACACCTGCTCAGTTCCGTACAGGGGGGATTTCTTTCTGTCCTTGCAATTCCGTTAGCGGCTGCCGGCTGCTCATCAGGTTGGGGTTTATGCTTATACAACAATAAGATTGTTTTCTTTCACTTCTACCTTTGTGGAGAGGTTTTCTGGGCTGTGAGATTGTTTTTAATTATATTTCCCCAACATGTGACTCCAGTTTTATTAAGCAAACAGCAAGGAGGTCTTTGTTTGGTAATAACTGCCTCTTGCTGCACCTAGGTTAATGAGAAACCTCAGCGACGCCACCTTGCACAATATAGAAGTCCAGGTGAATAAACTACGAGAAATTGTGACCGTGACAGGACTGTGCTAGGAAATTCTTCCCTAATACAGGAAATTCTCTGAAAGGAACAACATCCACGTGTACATAAATAGCACTAGCAGTCAGGATTACACATGTGCCCTACAAAGTAAGCCTACACCTCAGTCAGTCCCACCATCTGTGAGAAAGGACAAGCCCTCCCTCACTTGTCAAGGTGTGGTCCCCAGGCCAACAGTGTCGGCCCGGCCTGGGAGCTTGTGAGAAATGCAGAATCTCAGGCCCACCCCAGACCTACGGAACCAGAAGCTGCCTTTGGACGAGATCCCCAGGGGGCTCCTTCGTACATTGCTTGGGAAGCCTGGAACCAGACGACAAATTCACTTAAGCTCTTAGACCAAAATGCAACAAGGTGGGGTTTCTGGAGCAAGACAGAGATTTGTCAAGACAGTTATGGAATGGTCAAAAAAAAAAGAGGGGGGGGACTGTCAAATAGAAGACTGGTCTAAACTAGGCTTGGGACAGAGCCCTTTCTACCTGGTGTAATTCATAATTTCCTTCTGGGTAGAGATTGGCAAGATTGGTATGAGTTTTCTGGGAAACCAGTTACCCACATCCACCCATTACCTGTCGGGAGCTTCAGCCAACATTTCTTTTTTCATGTAGCCTAACAACAATAATCCAGCCCTTGTTTTCCTAAAATATAGCCCTACCTAAAAACAAAATTCTGAATTGGCATACTAGGGCCCTGCCCCTTGCATACGAGATTGTAGCAAAACTTTAACCCATACTCGTAACTCAACTGTCTGAAAAGTCATCTTTCACTCACCTAAGAAAATACTGTTATAGCTAGATTAATGTGATTGACGTTGTGTAAAGTTCTGCTGAGAAGCCACTAGCAAACGTGGGAAGAATTAGCAAGAGGTTCAAAGAAAGCCCAACCAAAGAAAAAGCAAGACAAGTTGGAGGGAAACCAACGAGGGAGAACAAAGGAAGTGCAGTGTGCACGCAACGCAAGGTGGTGGATGAGCTCTGCAGATGCCTAATCACGTAAACACTGAGTGCCGACCTAAACAGGAAGTACAGACGATGACTGTGCTGTGAGGATGAGGAAGGAGAAGCAGAAGAGGAAATAGGAAGAGCTCACTGTGAATTTACCAGAAAGGAAGTCAGCAGGCCAGGGCAGTGCGTGCTACCCAGACAGGGCCCAGGCAGACTTGCAAGAGAGGGTGGGAGTGGAAAACGGCTTCTCTGGGACCAGAGCAGGGGAGTGTGGCTTAGTGTTAGGAGCCTTTTAGTTCTGTGAGTTTAAACCAGTGCATGTATTACTTTTGGAAAAAATTTAAAACGAAAAGAAACATGAAGTCAGAAGAAGTGAAGCCTTTATTTTATGTTGACCTCTTAGTATCTCTTTTTGTCATTCCCATGAACTTTCAAAGGGGTGAAGTATCTTGGAACAAAGATGGCACATTAGCGAAGGGGACTGAGCTGTGCATTAGGATTTAGGGGGGCTTTGCCCTTAACCATCTTGACATAAGATGACAACTAAGCAATGTTTCCAAATAGGCTCACGCCAGAGATTTGACTTTAAGAGACCTACTTAATGCACAGAAGCCATGCACAGGTGGAATGTGGCCTACAGAGCCTCTAGAGGAATTCAACACTTTCCCAAGTCTTGGTTTTGTTAACAAGGAATTTGCTGTTGAAAGGCAGTAGAAGTCTTATTTTAATTCAGTACAATAATCTGCATGTTTTACTGCTGGTGGCTGCAGTTCCAACGTGGCATTGCATAACCACTGTTACATAACTCTCCACAGCTGACAGTCTGTGGACATGTGACCTCCCAGTGACTTACACGGATCTACTTTCATTACATTAGCAATAGAAGAACTAGTTTTCTGCTGTAGCTGCATAATTGCTCTGAAAGAAAAAAAGCAAAATTCCCAGAATAATCGCTTTGTGTGCATTCATCGGGTGTAACCACATAAAACCCACACAGGCTTCCCACTTGTAAAGATTATAGAAGGCACTTTTTACATTCTTCTTGACAGCAATTTAAATAACGACATAAATGAAATAAACATATCTAGTCTGCTGAAGAATCAAATAAGCACAGGGTTCCTAAACTCAAGCAGCTAGTGTAGAGGTGGCAACAGGCAAGGGAACAATGACAAAATGGGTGAGTTCTGCGACTAAGACGTGCACGTGCACGGGGTGAGGACAAACCCAGGGCTGAGCTCCTCGTCACTCTGAGACAGCCGTCTCTGGCTTCAACGCGGTGGAGGAAACGTCTTTGTGTGAAGGTCGGCTGCGCCAGGAACTTTACCTGTCACGTCCAAATGTCTTTTTCCACATCACTCACCTCGGGACACGGGTTCCATGGCCAAGAGGAAGATAAAGGTCCCTACCACAGATCTGGGATCCCCTCACAGGCAAGTTTGCCAGCACAAGAATGAGAAACGCTCCTCATGCAAACTGCTTGTTAGGGGAAAAGTGGTCCCTAAAAGGTAGAAGAGAATGTGAGCTACATTACTCAGAGGAAAGCGCGAGCCCCCCACTTTCCTGCGTGTAAAGCCCTGTGAGACGTGGCCCCCTCTGCACCCTCATAAACCCTTCTAGTTCCTTCCCCATCATACTAACTGCCCCCTTTGCTTGGGATGCTCTTCCTTACCTAAGGGTTTTGCTAACAGCCACCTCCCTGACCACCCTTCCTAACACTGCAAATTGCACCCCTGACCACACCCTAGCCCTACGCTAGCCGAGTTGCTTTCTTTTTCTTCAAGGCACTCACCTGTTATCCCACATTTTCCAATTTGCTTCCTGTCTCCCCGTCCTGGAATGTAAGCTCCCTGAAGGCAGGGAGTTTGTTTTGCTCCTGGCTGTAGCTTAATGCAGCCAGCATAAGTGCTCGACTAAACATGTTTAATTCACCAGAAAGCTGTTAAACAAGGCCTATAAACCAGAGAATACTTAAAATGACACTTTCGGAATAATCACTCTCCCCCCTATTCAACAACACTGTTCTAACAGGTAACAGCCAGCAAGCTAAACCATGCTGGCTTTGTACAAACTTGGTTCAGTCTTGGTACGTACTTTTCAATTTCGAGTATGAGCAATGTTGGTGCCAGAGATACTTCTACACCCATAATTCACTGTCTGGGACCTTGAAGGCAGGTATGTGTTACACTGGATTCCTGCCCACCAGCTGGCACCGGGAGTGAACGCGAGAAATGCATGAGCATGTGCTCTGACGCCCAAGTGCGAGTGCCTGGGCTTGGTTCAGCTGGTCCCTGAGATGACAAACCCTTCCTGGGAACTGTACGCTACCGGGGCACCCTGACAGATTCCTAAGCAAGAGCCCAAGCCTGCAGATGAATCTTCTGCATAACTTTCTGGTGAAAGAAGGTGCTGGCTAAATTACAAAAAAAAAAAAAAATGGAAAATGCAAATGGAAAAAAACCCAAACTTTGTACCAAGTTATGAAAGAGAAGAGTTTGGTGTAGGATCACATCCTCTAGTGGACGAAGAGAGAAGTTCACACTCTTGACTTGCTCTAACTATTCTTTAGTTCAATTTTTATACTTTTTCTGATACGGGACTTGTGTGCCCCACGGCAGTTTTTAACATTAAAAAACGACTTCTTAACCACACGTTTCATGGTCCCTTGCTAGTCCTGAACGTTCCGTCGCTGAAGGGCAGGACTCTGCCCACTCGAGCGCTCCCTCACAGTCCGGAACGGAAAGTATGAACTCTAAGGCCCAGCCACGATACCGAAGCCTATTTTAGACACGTGTTCTTTGGGAAAAACAAGTCCAGCATCACCACGTCTAGGCCTGTAGGGGCCAACTCCATGGAGCTGGAACTGAGTGACAGAGCAGGGGACAGCTGGGGAATACTCCAGGCAGTGACACAAACCTCGAGCCTCCTCCCGTGGATTCCAGGCCTCCCTCCCATCGCCACAAAGGCGCCCGGCACACCAGTCACCCAGGCCCTTTCCTGTGTAGGAGAATTAATTGTCTAGGGGTTTAGTCACAGAGAAAAGGGGAGGTGGCTCAATGTTAAGAAGCCACCTCTGGGCAGCATTTCAGCAGACTGGAGCAGGACAGGGGTGCAAAGACAAGACGGCACCTTGAGGGGTGGAGGGTCCTGGGCAGGGTCGTTATCTCAGCTCCTGCCACTCTGCTGTGGGATGGTCACGCTCGTCTTGTCCTTATTTCCCTGTTCTTGGCAGACTCTTCTGGACTCACAGGGACACTCAAGCACCCTCCCCGGATTAAGTGGAAAGCTCTCGCAGTTACAAACAGCTCTACCAATACGAACTGCGTTCACGCCCTAAGACGTTACTGCTCACGGGGGCCCAGGATCCAATGCTCCCAATTAAACTCCCAAACCAACACCGAACCAACTCCCCGAGGAACTTGGCACACTGGAAGCCACAGCTACTCGAACAGACCTACATTCCGAGGAGAGTCAAGGCACCCCACAGCCACTGTAAAGAAGCCAACATTCTGCATATAGGAATAACACCATGTAGATGAATGAGTCAGTTATTGGGCATCAAAGGGGTTTATTCCAGAAACATCAATTCACACTATTTTTTCCAGTACATATCACATCATAACACAATATATTAATTTAGGTAAATAATACATGTTCTCCCTCTACAGACAAGCACGTAGAGAAGGTAGGTAACTGCTTACTGAGGGGTGGATGCTTTTGTGAGTGGCTCAAGCACGCACACTAAGACAGTAAAAAACTGAGAGCCTACAATAAGCTCCCCCGAGCTCTCCTGCCTTGGGAGGGGTCGGCATCTTCCTGCAGCAAACGGGACCTGTGACAACCCCAAAACTTTGCCATGCGCAGCCCCTCAGAGAATTTCACAGCTGAAGATACTGAAATCACTCTGAAAGTCAGAGCAAAAAACGTAAATGGCAATAGGGACCATGGGCTAACAGGTCTAAAGTGCTCCTGGGCCCCAGCGCCCCTCCTGAGCACTTTTCCTACAGAGGACTGTGCGAGTGGCCCTGGAAGTCACTCTTTCAAAATAGTTGGAAACAGCGTTGCCAACTGTGTGTCTCAGCAGAGGGCACACACTCAGACACGTGGCCACTGGGCACAGAAACCACAGCGTAAAGTCACCTTGGGGTCTGACTCTGTTTGTTTGTATCCATACAAAACAAGGTCTTAAGCAGGCCAACGCTCAAACAGTATGCAGCTAGGAACTGACCAAACAGACCCGGCAGCCAAAACAATCCCATTCCGGGCACAGAGAACCAGCAGAAACGGAAATCAGACTTCCAGCCGGCACACATACAAATCTTCTAGGAAACCGACCTGCAAAGAAAGGACGCTTCATCAGCTTCGATTCTGCTTTACCAGGTCTGAATATTTAAAACCATTAGCACCATGAAATACTTTCCAAAATCTAAGTCCACCTTCTACCCAGAACACAGTGTGGAAGGCGCCTGGGATTCTGCCCCATGGGGACCTTGCATCTAACTGCCCCTCGTCCCTCCAAGTCTAAGAGCACTGCCAGAGCCAAGGCTGGTCACCTCCTACTCGAGACTATCACAGGGACTTCCCTACCCACGTCTCTCCAGGCTGTTATCAGTAGACCATAAACCACCACCTGTGGCCTCAGAGGCCTGCCCATTACAAAGCCACCTGCACTCCTGACATGCAAGGCCCCTACAACCCAGCCCCGGTCTATATATTCCGACTTCGCGTGCCTTCCCTTCCCTGTAGCCATGTATCCCCCAGCACGGCCCCCACCCGAGCTCCCCACACCCTCCCAAGCACTCTCATGCTTCCTGCCTTTGTCACATGCTTCATCAGCTGGAAATGGCCTTTGCTTCTGCTTCCCTCACAGGGTCACCTTCCCTGAGGGTCCCACTGAAGATGCTCTTTCCTCTGTACCGCAGCACTCACCGTTGTCTGCCTTGCTAGATTTGAAGCCCCTAACTCCACGGTCCATACTTTTCTTTAAATTCCCTCCAAGGCATATGACTTAATGTTTTCACCACTGTAGGTACTGACGATGTCACCTCTCAATCTATTTGCTGACAACAAAACAGGCAAAGACAAAAGCAGGAATGCTGCTTCGTGAAGAAGCCGGCGAAACCACAGCCAAGAAAATAAACAATTAAAAATTCCATAAACTTGCTGGGCGCTGTTGCTCACTACTGTAATCTCAGTGACTCGGGAGGCTGAAGTAGGAGGAAACCAGGAGTTCGAGACCAGCCTGGGCAACACAGTAGGACCTCAGCTCTAAAAAGATTTTTAAAAAATTAGCCAGGTGTGATGCTGATGGCGCATGCTTATAGTCCCAGCTACTCCAGAGAATGAGGTGGGAAGATCCCATGAGCTCAGGGGTTCAAGGCTGCAGTGAGCTATGATCAAGCCACTGCACTCCAGCCTGGGTGACAGAGCAAGACACTGCCTCAAAATAAAAATTAAAATTAAAAAAAAAAAATCCACAAACAGCTACTGTTTGAGACCCTCAGGAGAAATTAACATGATTTCCAAGGCAGAATCGGAGGAGTAGGAGATGCAAAGAGGATCTCTCTCCCTCCAACGTGCTCTAGACCCACGCTGTCCAACAAAGCTGCCACTAGCCACGTGGAGCTATTTAAATTTAAGTTAAAATCAAAAATCTGGCCCCTTAGTCACATCAGGCACACTGCAAGTGTTCAATGACATGTGTCTTGTGTCTGCTCTGGACGGTACAGATACAGATGACTTCTACGGCGGCAATGAGTTCTGGTTCAACAACACTGCTCTGTACACAGTGATCTTATAAAATTACAGACTTTTGCACATCACCTTGTTTAAAACCCACAATGGTATCCCACTATTCTCGGGGCAAAGATCAAAATCCTCACCTGAGCCACAAGATTCTGTGTGGTCTGGCCCTTTCCTGCCTTTTGAGCTTCATTCCACACCATTCTCCACCTTGCTTTCTGGGCTATAACACCTACTTCACCAGCTGCTCGTCAGGCCTCTGGGCACATGCTGGCCCTGGCCCTGGCCTTCCCAGCAAACTCCTACTCACCCTCAGAGTTCAGTTCAAGGGCCCTACCCTCAGGAAAGCCTTCCAGTCTCCTGGTGATACAAATTCTTATAGGACTGTGCCTTCCTTCAGAGCATCTGTCTTGGTTTGAATTACACCCTCTTAAATGTGATCATTTAACCTTGTCTCCCTCCCTGGGCTGTAGCTGCCTGAGAACAGGGCCCATGACTGCTTTGTTCACTTCTGCACCCCTAACACTTAGCATGGTGTTAGGGGCCATCAGTAAACATTTACTGGCCAAAGCATCAGTAAACGTTTACTGCATCAGTAAACATTTACTGCATGAAACAGATAACATCACACTGTTTATGATACTATTCTTTCAGTAGAGGTCCTGTTTGCAGTATCATACATGATCATCAAACTGCTGCTAGAATGCTCACACCTGTTACTGCAAATTCAAATCCCAGGAAAAACTTCTGGGAATTTGCTTTAGGTCAGGGTTGGGCTGCCTGGTACAAGGCTGCACCCACAACTGCGCGGGTTCAACAACACAGGAGCCTCTCCCCAGACCATCTGCCTTAGCATACTTTGCTCCACGCTTGACACACCTGGATTCCCCAAACTGCGGTCACTCCGAATGCTGGCACCAACGCGGAGCAGGATACAATCCTCGCATAGCTTCAGCCAATCGTCGGGGACCGGATACTTCTCATTTTCTGCGGAAACCCTGGGGAAAAATAGTAAAAGGATAAGTCACTGGATGCTTACCGCACCCCCAGAAACCTGAGCTCAGGCGGCCTGGGATCCCGAAGCTCTTCTGCAGGCCACAGCGCCTCCTTACAGCCTCGCACTACAATGTCGGTGGCTGCGTGCGGCCCAAATTCCCTTTGTTTCCCCCCAGTCCAATCCCCGGTTGCTAAGGAAGGAGCGTGGCCTGGAGTCCTGGGCCCCGCGGGGAGAATCTCTGGTCTCCGAGTCAATGCCTCCCGTCCCCCGGGGAGCTCGTTAACATCCCGGGCAGGGCCACACTCTGCAGGCAGGGCCCGGTGGCAGCGGCAGCTGCGGCCGCCCCGCGGACCGGGGATCGGTGACCAGCAGGAGGCGAGAGTGGGTTTCCCCTCGGACAGAACAAAGCACGTGGCTCCACTCTCTGCCGACCCTCCTGCAAGGAAGCACTTCCGCCCAAACACTTCCAGCCGGAAGCGAGGAGTTACCATAGAGACAGCAGCTAGAGGGCCGCCCTCGACTTTGAATCCGGTCCTCCAAGGCGGTCTTAAAGGGGCCGCAGGAGGAGATTTGAATAATGGAGACGAGCGCCTGGGTCGGAGGGGTGGGTCCTAGAGCGAGGGAAGCAGAAGAGACATCCCATCTCTTGAAAGCCTGCTGGGTGCTTGGAGCCACGCGCGCCTCGTCCGTTTGCGCCTCAACACCGGTCCCAGGGGAGCAGCTGCAGGGACCGCCCCTCCTGGGCGCCCTTCGCGGGCAAGTGGCAGAGGGGCTCACACCCGCGTGGTTCTGCTCCCAGCACCGCTGTGTCTGCGCCCCGCGGGGAGGGGCTGAGGCCGACCTTGCCTGTCGGGACAGCAGCTGGAAAGCTAATCCCGCCAACAGACGAGCACCTGATGGGTTGCCGGCAGCTCAGTGTCTGGGGCAGAGGAAGCAGTTTGGGCAGCAGTTTTACTCCGAGTCTGATCCCACAACCAGGGAAGAGTTTGCTGGGGCTGTGGAAATGCCAGAACCTTGGAAGACACCGGATCACCGCCCTCCTCTACTTCAGTCATCAGCCCTAAAGTCACGGGCCTTGTACTTCTGCAGTAGGAATCACCAGTCAGCAGAGTGGCCCAGCTGGCCCGATGTTCATAGTAGCATTATTCACAATAGCCAAAAGGTGGCAACAACCCAATGTCCATCAACAGATGAATGGATAAACAATATGTGGTCTGTTCATACAGCAGAATATTATTCGGCCATTAAAATGAAGATTTTTTTTTTTTTTGAGACATTGCCCTGAGTAGAGTCCCGTGGCGTCAGCCTAGCTCACAGCAACCTCAAACTCCTGGGCTCAAGCAATCCTCCTGCCTCAGCCTTCTGAAGAGCTGGGACTACAGGCACAGGCCACCACACCTGGCTAATTTTTTCTATTTTTAGTAGAGACCGGGTCTTGCTCTTGCTCTCGAACTCCTGACCTCAAATGATCCTCCCACCGCGGCCTCCCAGAGTGCTAGGATTACAGGTGTGAGCCACAGCGCCCAGTTGACAAAAATGAAGTTCTGGTACATGCTACAAACATGGATGAATCTTGAAAACATGTTAAGTGAAATATATCAGATATAAAAGGACACATATGGCATAATTGAATTCATATGAAGTATCTAGAATATGCACATTCATAGAGACAAAGTAAGTAAGAGGTTCCCAGGGCTGGGGGAAGTGGAGAATGAGAGGCTATTGCTCAGTGGTTATGGAGTTTCCGTTTGGGCTGACGAAAAAGCTGTGAAAATAGCCATGATGGTTGCACAAGATTGTGAATGTACTGAATGCCCAAAACTATACATTAAAAATGGTTAAAATGGTAAGTTTATGTTACGCAGATTTTACCACAATAAAAATTTTTTTCTAGTTAAAAAATGGTTAAAATGGCATATTTTATGTCGTATGTATTTTAGCATGCACACACACAAAGAATGAGGAAGTGGTTAGAAGACCCACCCTCCCAGATACATTTTTAGTGAAGAAAAAAGCAAAGTACAGAACAATATTGGTTGGTATGCTAACACTGATTTTAAAAAATAATAAAGATTATTCACATGTTAAAAAAAATCAGATAAACTAGGCAGTGCCCTGGAGGACAGGACAGGCCCCTGAGGCCTGGAATACCCCTGGTCCCAGAGGTCTGCTGTCAGGTTCTGGAGACCCCTCGGGCCAACAGAGCAGAGGAGAAGGCGTGGGACGCCCTCCAGGGCTCTCTTCAAGTCTAATGTCCTATGATCTGGCGAATGGCCCTGAGAGGGAACCCTTGATAAAGTCGGACACACCCCTCAGCCTCTGGGGAAACAGAAGTTTAGAGGAAAGGTAGGTGTAGAACCCAAGGCTAGAAACACCACAGTGGAATACAGCTGAGCTGTTAGAAAAATGTACCTCTATCCAGACAGTTCTTCACTGTTCCCAGAGAGGAAGGCAGGAGGGTCTCCGCAGGGGCGTTCTCAGGAGGACTGGATGTTAAACAAACAGGTGCAAGGAACAGATTAGGGGTGGGCCGGGGGGGGATGTAGCCAGGGCAAACCTGTAAGGAAACAGGGGCTGCCGGCTCCGGCTCAGAGGCAGCTGAGAGGTGCAAGTGCAGAGAGCAGCAGAGCAGCAGAAGGGGCTTTTTTTTTAAACCACATAACATAAAATTTTTCATTTTAACCATTTTAAAGTATACAGTTCAGTGTTTTGTTTGTTTTTTTTTTTTGAGACAGAGTCTCACTCTGTTGCCCTGGCTAGAGTGAGTGCGTGGCGTCATCCTAGCTCACAGCAACCTCAAACTCCTGGGCTCAAGCGATCCTCCCGCCACAGCCTCCCCAGTAGCTGAAACTACAGGCATGCGCCACCATGCCCAGCTAATTTTTTCTATATAGTTTTAGTTGTCCGATTAATTTCTTTCTATTTTTAGTAGAGACGGGGTCTCGCTCTTGCTCAGGCTGGTTTCGAACTCCTGAGCTCAAACAATCCGCCTGCTTCGGCCAGTTCAGTGTTTTGCTTTCAGTGTATTCAAATGTTGCGCAACCCCCAATTCTATCTAGTTCCATGATGTTTTCATGGCTCCATAAAGAAACCCTGTGTCCATTAGCAGTCACTCCCACTCCCCTCCCCCCAGCCTAACCTCTGACCTCCGTGGATCTGCCTCT